>VXBX01004609.1:664229-703633 GCA_013400415.1 Scytalopus superciliaris | reverse complement strand
TCAGGGGGCGGCGGGGGCGGGACCGAGGGCACCACCCACCGGGGGCGGGCCCCGAGCGAGCCTCCTATTGGCCAGAGCGGGCAACCAATCGGGATGCGGGATGGGCATGGGGATGCGGGATGGGGATGCGGGCCAGGGATGGGGATCCGGGATGGGATAGGGAATCCGGGATGGAGATGCGGGCGGGGGCGGCGCGTTCACGGCCCCGAGGGCCTCCGTGAGCCGCAGGGCTCCGTCGCTGTGGGGCTGGTCAGAGGCGGCGAAGGCGGAGCGGGGCAAAGTGCGGGGGGGTGTGCGGGGGAGGTGCCCGACGGCGGCGCTCAGGAGGTGGGGGGCGAGACACCCGCCCACAGTCCCAGCGGAAGGGTGCACAGCCCTTTCCCGGCTCTGCCCATGCCCGCCCGTGTCGCAGAAGGGACACGGCTGACATTTCCCTGCCCCTCTTCTGGCGAAAGCGCTAAGGGTGGCAGCGTTACGTTCCCTCTCACCCACCAAACAAAAACAAAAAAAGATAGCATCGATATCAAAAAGCCTTCGCAAAATCTGCGTAGCGAAATACTGCAATCTAATGCAGCAAATAAAAGCAGTAGACAAGAGGGATCAGTGGAAAAAAAAATCCCTTGAATTTCACTATTATTCTAATGTATTTTTATTATGTATTGCAAAATATATATTGCATAATAGATATTGTGTAATATATAATAGAATGGCAACAACATCAATCCATGTATATAACTCAATGTGAAAAATACTTTTTTTTAATAGCCAATTTAATATTTGCCTAGTAATTATTTTTATGTTACTATCGTTAGGTATTACTGCTTATGTTGTTATTATGTTACTTAATTAGTACTGTTCATGTTACTGTCCTGCATGTCAGGCATAGCTTAACATGTGTTTGTGATTAATCACTTAAGAGGACCTAGACTTCTGCTGTGCTACACCTTTTATTTTTGTAGTCTGTTGGATTATTCTGAGTATAGAAGTACTTAAGAAACAGGGTGTGGGTTGGTTTTCTCAGTATATACATCCAGATGTGGAGAAAGGGGGCAAGGTTCCAAAGCTGTGGAAAAGTGACTGGATGCTTTACTTCATGAGTTAAACAGCAGAAGTTGTTGATTAGATAGGTCTGAAAACCTGAAGAGGAAAAGAGTCTACAATGTCACTGTGGGGAAAACTTGCATTCCAAACTTGAAGGCCAGTCTTTTTACCCTTTGTGTGGAATATTGTGACTGGATGACAGTAATACTGCTATGAAATACTTGTATTTGGGTGAGATGATCCTGCTGGAGCCTCTACCAGGCAAAAGACCACATAAATCACAAGAAAGAGAAAGAGGTAAAATTATAAAGCATTTCAGTTCATGAAAATTTAAAGCCGTGGCTCAGGTGAAGTGACTGCTCTATAGACCCTGAGCAAATTAACTTCTCCTCAAGGAAAGGATTTATTAGGTGGTGTACCATTTTCCAGTAGCAAAAAAATACAGAATGCAGCAGAGATACATGTGGAATCTCAACACCCTAATGGCTGAGTAAACCCCACGGGCATCCTTATTTTGCTGGAAAGTTTAACATACCAAGCCCAGCCTTGGGGCTTGTCACAGCTCTCCCTGTTAGGAGCAATCCACAGATAGCAGCTCTGTTGTTAAAGCTGTCAGGCAGGGGAAAGGCTTTGGGGAGCACTCACACATGTGCTCACTCATCATCTGTAGCACCAGCAGTAATCACAACCAAGGGAAAGGACTTGGAGGAATTATTGTAGTTGTTATTATTTTAGTTGGCCCAAGTTTAGCCAGATGGGATTGTGTGCATGTTGCATGTTCAGTGCTAAACTTCTTCTGTACCTAAATGAGCAAGAGATTCAGATTAGTACTTGTGGGTGTTTCTGACCACCAGAAAATTAACTGTGGTAGAAAAGTAAGAATTCTCCAAGCATGTTTGTAAAGTACAACATTTTCTAAAAGCCTGCTACCTGTTAGTTTTTTCTGTTGGTGTGTTTGGCTTAGAAGGCAAAAGGGCAATTTTTCTAACACATACCAATTCCATCCCGTGGTCTCAAACTCTCCAACTCTTTCCATCACTTGTAATGATGGATTATAATTACATCTTGGTTGACAACTTTAGTGAAGAGCAGCTGACTAGAACCCATTCCTGTCCTAAATAGGCATTTTGGCTCTGAAGGGGTGACAGAAATAGAAAAGAGTGTTTTGTCAGTGAAGGGCCACACAGTTTGTTTATTTTCAGTAGGTTCCTTAACTGGGAGGATTCACACCTCTCCTCTCCCTCCCTCTGCTACTGGTTTATATCTTCACATATGCTTTGGTATTTCATTTGCAAAGCTGAGCTGCACAGAGCAGACCCCTCTGTTCTTGATTTGCATTGCCACATCAACCCCATAGCTACTGGGTGTTTTCCTCAAGATGCAGAATAGCAAGGGTAGCTTATTGTACATCACTTTTCAAAACTGTTTATATAAATGCAGTATCTTTAATCCATCTGATTACAGAGATGCCAAGGATTTATTCTGGTTTCATTGTACTTTAAATAAACTTACCCTTGAAGGCATGTGTATGTATGGACACAGTGGCTAACTAAAGCTCGAGCAAATATGAATATGTAGTTGAGCTTAGCAGCATCGAGTATTTAAGTTACTTCTGGCCCCTTGTAAGTGTTATTATTACATGTTAAAACTTTTGGGTTAAGCAAACAAATCTTCTGCCTACCTTGGGCACTAAGGTTATGATTTTGCTCTCCTACATGAGATTCTGTTGCTATCAAACCAGTGTTGCAAATAGCATGTAGGGCTCATGGAAGTGAACAAGTGGCTTAAACTAAGATGGTACTTGCTAAATGTTTTTTCAATTTGTTTGTTGTTGGTGTTTCCGTAAGAATACCCCACAGCAATATTGAGGATTGCTAAATAAGCTGGTTTTCTTCCTGGAATTTAAACAAAGAGATGTTCTCAGTTAACTTGCCATAGACTTCCTTTTTTTAGGTACAAAAGTACATTGAATATAGCATGAATAAAAATAAGACTGGCATTAGTTTAGAATTTATCTTTTTTTCTGCTGAACCCCTAATGGGAACTAAAGAAGGCTCTTCATGCATGTGTTTGTCAGTCTCTATTTGCTTTGGAAAAATTCATGGAGTTGTGGATTACAAAGACTGAGGGGCATTAAGAGTGTTTTGGAACAACAGGGTTTTTTTTCTTGGATAAGAGTTCCTATTTAACAAGTCAGTGATTGAACTTATGGACTATCAATACATAACATTAGTGCATCTCTCCTGCATGCACTTTCAACTTCAGATATATGAGATTTAATTCCTTAATGGCATTAGTAACACCATGGTGACAGATGCAGAATTCTCATACTGTGAGAATAATTCTGAAGAAAAACATTTCTATAGTATTTCTGAAGTGTTGCACAGCTGTTGACTGTGTCAGTCCTTGTTCTGTGTAAGTACTGTCCTAACTTGGGAAGTCAAAAAGCTACATGGCCCATATTGCAGAGAGTGCTCCAGCCTTCCAGACACACAAATTCTTAATTTCTAAGAAAAGCTCAGTAATGCAAATTTTCACCATTTTGTATGGATTTTTGATTTATTGTTATTACTGTGGAAGCATTTTTAACCTTACTTTCTGGATTGTATAGGAGGAATGCAGATCTCAATTGCACTCAACATTTTTATAAATGTTCTAAAAAGCTGCACTGTGGGAGAAATATTTGCCTATTACATATGTGGAGTTGGAATGCAGTGAATCTGTAATCCATTAGGAGAGGCATTTTCATGATAGAAAGATAGGTAAATGCAGAAGTACTGTCTAGTATAATTCTTTTGGCAATCATCTGTTTCAGTATTGATAAAATAAGGTCTATTTCTACTTGACTACTAAATACAGTGTTCAAGTCATTTTAGGAAATGCTACTTTTAAATATATCCCCCATCACCAAATGGGGGAGCAGCTGCAAATTTGCAAGTTGCTTTTATCTTTTCCCAAAGATATTTTGATACATGGCGAAATAATCTATAAATGAATGTTAAAGTTAATTCTAAAGGGAGACCAAGTTAGATCAGTAGAACTATATATGAAGATAAAACGCTTTTAAACAGGACACAGTTATTTAAAGCACTAGTATAGATTTAAGGTTTAGAAACAACATGCAGGAATTTCAAAACACCGCACTCAGTTCAAACACTGCTAAGAGTCGCAGTTACTGTCCATATTTAATTGTAAATTTAAATTCCTGGCATGATACTTTGTTCCCGCTCCCCCCACCCCGCCTGTTTGATTTTTTTTTTTCCCTCTAGATTTATGGCATTCACCATGGGGGATCTGTGCTGGAAGCTGTCCCTCTGCTTTTTCTTCTATCAAGTTGTGTCAGGAAGCGCTAGGAGGGAGGGCCATTACATTGCAGCCGTGTACGAGCACGAGTCCATCCTGAGTGCCAACCCAGCAGCCCTGGTGGATCGGGACTCTGCCCTGGAGCTCATGGGCACCAACCTCGACATCTACGAGCAGCAGGCAGGGGCCGCTGCCAGGCAGGTACGCCCCGCTCGGAGCAGCTCAGCGTGCCCCCTGGATATACGGAGCCACTTCTCCTTGAAGATAATCTTTCACATTTGTGTTCCCAGGCAACTGAAACCCTATTTATATACATAACTATAGTCTGGGTTTTCAGACACACTGACCAGCCAGCAGCTCTGAAAAAAATTAAAAATAAATAAAATCAGGGCAATTAGCATCCCGCCTGACTCGGGTTATTCCAAGCTTGGAAAAACACGCCCATAGTTATTTAGTATAGGGAAATTAATTTTCTATTTCGGTCTGAATACCTAGCTCCTTTCTGTTTTCTTAAATGGAACGTTTTCACTGAAAGACTGTCTTATGGGCAGCTGTCTTTGGGTTTGGTCGTGTTCCAGTGCTCTCAGTGGAAATTCCGGAATGTTTCTAAAAACTACGGAAGTGAAATGCTTTGGAAATTAATGTTCCACCATTAACAACTTTGTGGAACTAAAGTTTTCCATTCCTTTCTTCTACCCTACCATGGAATGGCTCTCAGTCTAAATATATTTAGAGGAGAGAGACTAGTATTTCTGGCTGTTCTTATGCAGAGCCCCCTTTCCATCACTCCCCAGGAAGGCCCAGAGCTGGCTCTGGTCAGAGGAAGCAAGTGTTACTGTCCCTGCACAGAGAAGAATTGACTTGCAATTTTCACAGATCTGTTGTTCTGGGAGAGAAAAATTACCATTTTTGTATAATTTGAAAACATGGTAATTTTTTTTTCTTTTGAGATGTTCAGATGACTGGGCAGAAGCATAACAGCTATTTTTATGCAGCACCACAGCCAAGACCCATAAATTATCCCAAAGCCATAGCATAGATAACACGTTTGAACTGACTTCTGAAAAGTAACAGGAATTTGAATGACTGATACTGTGACTGGTCTACGAGGAGTCCACCTCATTTTTAGGAACAGTTCAGCTGTCCCTGAACTTCAGATAGACCCAGCCTAGCTCTGGCATGGCTGCACTTCTACCAGACTCTGCACTGCTTCCGCAGCCAAGCTGTTTCTGAAATCAGTACTCCCAGTACCCTGTCAACCCTATATACCTAATCTACAAAGTGATGTTACACCCACTTTGATACACTTCATACAGCACCTTTAACCAAGTTCATCTGCAAATAACATAATTCTGATTAAAAAAAATTAAGACAAGTTTTTAACATCATCAGTCTTTAACCTGAATTGTCATTCTCGTGACTCGTGTGAAGGGAGAACACTTTTGGCAAGAATTTGGATGAAGTCCTGCTCTTTTTTGCACACCCTTAAGATAATGTCAAACACATTATTTTTCAAGATAAAGGTATGTGTCAGGTTAAGTAAGTTTGGTTTTATACACAGTTACACCTGCTACACCTACTATGAAGTTGAAGGAAAAATACTTTGAAGCTACATTATCGTCAAAACATAATTGGATTATCCTTAACTGTCTTTAGGTCCTTTTACCCAGGAGACTCCCTCTTTTACTTTGCTTTGCCTACAAAACATGTCTTTGTTTTACATACAGGGGGCACAGATCATTGTTTTTCCTGAAGATGGAATCCATGGCTTCAACTTCACCAGGAGCTCCATTTATCCTTACTTAGATTTCGTTCCGCATTCACACTCTGGGAAGTGGAATCCATGCAGAGAGCCCTATTTGTTCAATGACACAGAGGTAAACACAGGAGTGATGTCTGCAGGGATGGGATAACTGAGTGCTAGGCTTGTGCTCCAGGTGGGAAATAGCTCCAGTTGTCTTGCTTAGGCAAGTGAGCAAGTTTAACAACCTGTAGTACCAGACTGTGTTTTCATGGGTGCTCAGGTTATGCTGGTTTCCTTCTTAGCAAGGAGAATAGCTTTTGTATGAGCCATCTGGATTTGTCATCTCCCCAACCTCTGAAATGGTAATTACTCTCTAGTAAGAGATGTCATGTGTGATTTTATTCTGAACAACACTGTTTTATATAAAACAACATAGTAGTATCTTTGCTTCTGGTGCATTCTTGTTACTTGGGTTTAATGACCTAATGACATCATAACATTCTGACTCAGTGATCATGTGTAAAATGATTGGCACAAGTAATAAGACTTGATCTGCTACAAGGTAATAGAAGTCACAGCTTGACACAAACCATGCATTACTGCATAAGATGTGGTCTCCAGGTTACAAAAATAGTATTTTCATTGGCTTTTCTGGACCTGAACTGAAAATAACCATGCTTAGTAATACAGACTAAATTCTTACTAACCTTACAGTAGCTAATATAATGAAAGAAATCATGCAATGTACCTAAGAATTTGTGTGCAAACCTGAAACACAGTTCTAAATGACGGTCCATTTTGGCCTGTGAATCTTTACTACCAATGATCATGGCCAAGCAAGCAAGAAGTTGGTTTGCCAGTCAGACCCTGTTTGGAGGTTGCAGTACTGGCAGTCTTGGGTACAGTGCTCTGTGATATGGAAGAAATATCCCAGTAATACTGTGGTCTGAAACTTCTTGTATTTCTTTTCTGTAACTATGCAAAGTCTACTTATTTACATCTCTGCTTCTCTAAGTGTAGCTAGTAATCACTTCGTAAAAATGTATAGTAAAAATGTCCAGTTGCAGGAACAAGATATCACAGTTGAAAATGATCACTATTAGGTGTTTGCTGTTCTAAAGGCATGAGCAGATCAGTTATGCTGCCTTGGCAAAGCTTTCAGTTGGTCTATGGTGTTTTAAAGCCATTTGTGCCCCTGCAAGGCAGAAGTTTCTGAAAATTTCTCTCTTGAGAGATTTATTTACTGACTTCTCAGGAAATAAAACCAAGATGTTTTTTTCAGTGCTATTTTAAAATGAATATAAAAAATACTTTTGTATCTACAAAGCTATTGGGTCCAGTAGTTTTTGTCACAAAATCATCAGTGCTTTAAAATTTTACAGATATGATCAAATGTGTTCAATTTTAAACACAGTAGAAAATAGTAAGTTGAAAAGTACTAAGTAAGTCATAGCTGCTTAAACTATAAAACTTGTTCCTCCATATTCTTAAGTGCCACATTTCTCCATTCTGTTTTCCAGGTTATTCAGCGTCTGAGCTGCATGGCACTGAAAAACAAAATATTCCTTGTGGCCAACTTGGGAACTAAGCAGCCCTGTGAGCACACTGATCCTCACTGCCCACCGGATGGAAGGTACCAGTTCAACACCAACGTGGCCTTTGACGATGACGGGGTGTTGGTAGCCACATATCGCAAACACAACCTCTATTTTGAGTATGCTTTTGATACCCCTCCACAGCCTGACTATAAACTCTTTGATACCCCTTTTGCTGGCAAGTTTGGCATGTTCACTTGCTTTGATATACTCTTTTTTGAGCCTGCGGTGAACCTCATCAGACAATACAATTTGAAACAACTTGCCTATCCAACTGCCTGGATGAACCAGCTCCCACTCTTGTCTGCTGTAGAATTTCAACAAGCTTTTGCAACAGCTTTCAATGTCAATATTTTAGCAGCCAATATCCACCACCCTACCCTGGGCATGACAGGGAGTGGCATATACACTCCAGTCAAATCCTTCATCTACCACAACATGGAAAGTTACGGTGGCAAGCTCATAGTAGCAGAAATTCCTGTGATTACCACAGATCATGAAACCAGTTTGGAGAGTAATGAAATATTCAGAGAGAACTTACATGATTCATGCAGGACTTTTACGAGCGCCTCACTGGATGATCAAGTTTGCTTTAAGGAGCAAGAAGAGAGTCCTGGCAGAGTATCTGAAAAAGGAAATGCACAGTTACCTCCCCCATTTTATGCAGAAATGATGTATGACAACTTTACTTTTGTGCCTGTATGGGGGGAAAAAGGAGAGCTCCAGGTTTGTGCCAATACCCTTTGTTGTTACTTAAATTATCGGAGAGCTGTTTTAACTGATGAATTATATGCTTTGGGAGTTTTTGACGGGCTCCATACCGTGCATGGCACATACTATGTCCAGGCCTGTGCATTAGTGAAGTGTGGTGGTCTCAGTTTTAGCACTTGTGGACAGGAGGTTACAGATGCCACTGCTGTGATAGATTTCCAGCTATGGGGAAATATGAGCACCCCTTACATCTTTCCTTTGCTGCTGACATCCGGCATTACCTTGGACTTCGCTGATCACATGGGCTGGAAAAACAACCACTATTTCATAAGCAAAAATAGAACATCTTCTGGCCTACTGACAGCTGCTCTGTATGGACGATGGTATGAAAAGGACTAGCACAGATACCTGAGTCAGAAAACAACTGCCTGTATGTTTGGAGTATTTATCTTAACAGAAGCTGTTGAACATCCAGACTTCCTAGAGGTCCAGGTGTGTTTGCTACATGACTGACTGATTTGGTTCCACATTTGAAATGATAAGTGAAGCACTTTCCCTAAGAGGCTGTAAGTACAGTCTGTACTGTGGTAGCTTATGTCCTACCAGAAAAGAACTGCCTTGCAAAGATAAAGGCTTACTGTAATGTGGTGAGATGTTCTATACTGGGAAAATAACCAATTTCAACTGAATTTCTTCCTTTTAATTTAATCCTTTGGTCTTCTGGCATCCTGGCTTGGAGTATGGAAATAAGTAGAATGGAAAACCATTGCAAGAGCTAAAAAAATAAGAAAGGGAAGGAAGGCACACTGTGCATGATGGGCACAGTGTACATACAAAATATGTAGGTGTACATACATACAGTTTGTATGTGCTGGGGTTCTGATTTCTGGTTAGGGTGCCATGATTGTTTTTTTTCTTAGAGTCAAAAGCTCCCAGCTGAACTCCCATTTTTTTCATATGCTTTTAACAGTATCTAAATATTACAGTTGTAAACATCTACAGAATATCTAATCTGGGGAAGAGGATATCAAATTATTGTGAAAAATTAGACTAAGACACAATTCCCAAGAAATTATGTTTAAAGAAAACACTGGCACTGAGTATCAACAACCATGTTATGTGCTGTTTGAATACCTTAACTTTTCCTGTTTAAAAGAGAGGTAGGTCATTTCAAGACTGTTTTGACCTTACGACATCTTAGACATTGTTCATGAATTTATTCAAGGGGAGTTATGAAAAGCACATAATGAACTGAGGGACAGCAAGGTTTTTACATCAATGCTTCATGTGCCAGATGGCAGGTTCGTGCTGCTGAGTGAGTGAAACACACCATTCTTTCCAGAACAGTAAGGAGATTAAGTGTTATAACTGTTCTACTGCAGTGAAGTCAAGAAGAGAATATTCAAAGGATATTAATTTGGGGTAAAATTCAGACAAGGTCCTCTCAAGCATTATAATTGTATGTAGTCTTATTGGCTGTTATGATTTCATCTGCATAATAGCTGTTGAGTAATGGAATAAACAGAACTGTTCCTTTGATCCAGCCCTTGTGTTCGAGTTGCTCTGACTGTTAGTCAGGCTGAGAGGAGCAGAGCACTAACAGGAGAGCTGCGAGTCTCCATTTGCTGCTCTGAGCAGGCTCAAACTCAAACCACTATGGCAGCTACAAGAATGTGTGCTGAGATGTGCTCCATCAGCTCCTGCTTCGAGTGAACTCACTTTCTGGTTTTGAAAAGCCAAACAACCAAAAAATTGCTGAATGTCTACCTCAAGTTTTCTTAAATATTTACAAAGAATTATTATAGAAATACTGATGATCTTGGACTCTCTCAAGCCTTCCTTCTCCAACCTGTATCACTGTGAGTCAGACCCTTACTGAACACAGCTTTGACACAGAACAACAATAGGTTTGTTTATCCTGGAGCATATATTGGACAGAAATATGGAGAGGGCAATATCTGTATCTCATTAGGCATAAACTTGCTAATACAGAAGTAAGCCATTCCACCTCAGGGATATAAAAACGTCATTCATTCTTTGGCACCCATAGCAGTGTTCTTGCTGAATGCTGCACAAATTCCAGGAGGTACAGGGTAGAAAAGAAAAGCCTTTGCAGTGCTTATTGATGCTTCTGGTTCTAGTACCACATGACCAAGTCTGAAAGAATGGAACAAGGAACGACTGGAGATTTCAGCTCTCAGGACCCTCTGCTTTGGAAGCTGAGAAACGTGCAGCTTCATGCACTAAGATACTCTTTGGGATTTGGTTCCAAAGCAGACCATTATCACAGTAAGGCTAAACAACAGCATTACACATATTTGCTATGCTTAGGAGAGAAAGAGTATTCATCTGTGAAATAGTTGCAAAGTGTGTCTCAAAGAGCTAGTCTAACTGTGGGCGTGTTAAAACTGTTAGGAAACAAGACCTTCTGGTCCTACAGTTTGCACAAGGCATGTTTCTACGTCTCCTCCCTGAGGAGAGCAGGAATTAAGTATTAGAGTGTGTTCTAATACCTTGTTCCCTTCACCCCAAACAACCTAGCCTTTAGCAAAGAGGCACTGGAAAAGGTAGAACAGACAGTACCAGACACAGTGGATTACTAGTGAGTATCTAGTCCCCCCAGCTGTCCTGATCTATGAGTAATAACAGATGTATCTGTTCTGAAACAGGCTGATCAGGCTGGAACCTGCAATAGTTTTGGAAGTCTGTGTGCTGGAGCATCAACCCCCGCACTGCCCTGTTTCCAAACAACCCTGTATTCAAGTGAATGAAGCTACTTACCACTTATTGAGGGGGTGTGAGAAGCCTTCAGCAAGGCTGATGTTCACACTCATAATACATTGTAATGCAGCCCATCTTTTATCATCTTTTCAATGGATATGAACAGTTTTCTTAAAGCTTTCTGAACTACTTCTGTCTGAGAGTGGAACAAACCCAAACCAGAACACAGGGATCTTTTGGCACATGGGAAGTACAGCTGAGGTCCAAAACTGCTTTAAATCACTCGGTCTGTCGACTGAAGTAAAATCAGGATTTGGAAATTTGTACTGACACCAAAGGAACTTCCTTTCTGAGACAGGCAGGAGGGGATGGTGTCTTTAAGGGGCCTTGACACTGCTCCTGGGAAGGGAAAGACAACCACAGAAACTCTCCATCCAGGCAGGGTAACAGCATGCGAGTCAGAAGTGTTGGGGGGTTCCTCATAAGGGATCTGCTGCTTCAGGATTCACAGTGAGTTTTCTGGGTGGATGTGGGGACACTCCACTTACAGTGAGAGAAAAAACACCACACGAACATCTGGCAAACAGGACCTTGGAGTGAACTTACCAAGAGGCCTTTGAACAGTCTGAGGAACTGATGACACACTGGTAACAATCTGTTCACATCAGAGACCTTCACAATGCACAAGTGGGCATAAGCTCCTTTAGGCACATCTCAACAAGTGAAGTGAAACCCCCAAATATTCACAAGTTGAAGTGAGTGTTATCACTCCATTAACTTTTTAATCGTCAACAGCAATGAAAATACTTCAGATACTCAACTCAAGTGCTCTCCTTCCTCCCTGCCCTGGGAGAGCAGGTGTAGGCAACACAGGTCAGAAACCAGAGACAATACCCACAGCAGATCAAACAAACTCTTGGTAGAAGAGATTACAAAGGTTGAACTCAGTAAGATGTTAATAGACTCCAAGATTTTAAAGATTTTACGAAAACTATGCAGACAGCTTCAGTAACAAAGTTTGGCAAGGGACAGAAAATACACACAGGATAGAACAAGAATCATTAGATTTTGCCCTAAAACTATTTAAGGTATCTATTCTTTTAACATAAAAGAACACCTGAGACCTCAGCCTTAAGCTTTCAGAACTAAAAAAACCTGCATGTCTGTCATTTGACAAGACTTGAACGCAGGTTTTGTTTTGTTGTTGTAAATCTGAACAGTGATAGTTCTAGCTGCTTCTATTGCAATTTTAATGAAAAAAACAATGTAGGGTGGTTTTCTCCTCTTTAAATATTTAGTGACACTATCAATGTGAAGACAGTTTGAAAGGCTCTTTAGGTTCTCTATTTTTCAACTATGTTTACAGTTACATGGTGAAAAACTGCAAGATTCCTTTCCCAACCTGAGCTTGAAAATTACCAAAACATAGCATGGAATGGAGGGAGCTCAGTTTATCCTAATGTAAAATAATGCACAGCATGCTAGGGAAGCATGGATAATTCCGATACTGCTTTATTTGAAGACAAATACAGTGCTAAAGAAATTGGGATACCAGGTTGGAAATAGCTGCAAGAAATCCTAAAGTCCCTCAAGCAGGGACACTCATCTTCTTCCCAAGTCAGGAATGTTCAGTTAAAAGATGAGTTGTAGGAACTGAAAATTTTAAGTCACACCTGCAGTTAATTTTCTCACAGGCAAAGAAAGCCAAAACACTCTTGATCTTCCTGAGCTCTAGATGGTTGAACAACTGAACAAAATGCTCTTTCTGAGGTTGCCATTTCAGAGCATTTTTCTCTCAGTAGGTCTGAGAGGACACACAGATTGGACTGGGGGCCGGAGTGACACTCACAGTGTCCAGCCATTTGCATGCCCTGTTAAGCAGTAAAAGGGATTTTTGTCATAAGGCTTATAGATAATCATAAACACAAGAGTAGTATTTTTCTTAAGAATAGCCAGTTATTTCACCATTTCAGACTAATGCACACTGACACCTTTGCACTCATATTCTTCAAAACATATGGATATTACAGTGAGAAAAGGAATCCAGGAAAGCAAAAAGCCAATGCTAACAGCTCCCAAAGAGGCCTGCACTGCATCTCTTCACGTTTCACAGAATCATTGAGTATCCTGAGTTGGAAGGGACCCACAAAGATCATCAAGGTCCAACTGCTGGCCCTGCACACGATCATCCCAAGAATCACACCATGTTCCTGAGAGCACTTAACACCTCAGGTTGCAGTCAGTAAAGTATGGAGACCCAGTTTTATACAGTCTCATCTTCTCCAATTTAGAGTCACAGCTACACATTTACATTAAAAAAAAGGTTTTTCACCCTAATCAGAATTCTTCTCCAACTGTCCTGTCAACTTCTGCAGCATATTAAAGAATTATAGGCAAGTCATTGTAAATCATTGAGATTACTACAGGAGGCAGTAACTACTTATTTTGGATTTAAGGATTTATATGAATTTCCTTTGCCAACTTTAAGAACTTAAATACTTTTTCCTGATACTGAAATGAATTTTGCTGAATTTAAATCAAGACCTATGGAGATAGTGTTGAAAGTTTAAATGCCTTATTAAGAGATTAACAAAGGCCCTTCCCTCCAATGATATTAGTTTGATTCCAACCAGAACTGGATTATCAGGAATTACTGTCCTCAGGAATCAATGCTTTTTAACCAAAGGCGCCATGCCCTTTCCTTTGGGAAGTGGATATGTACCATCAGCAGAGGCCCAGAACAAGATGGTGAGAGATGAGCAGAGTCCTCCTGCTGCTCCTGCCGCTGGAGCCAGGGAAGCCTCTGGACCTCCCTCGCCTGCCCTGTGATACACAGCCAAGGAGTGCGACCTCCAGTTCTCCAGAACTGCTGCTTCCATAAACACTTACCCTTATTTTTAGGTGCCAGGTTTTTAAGATGTGAACTTCACTGATCCATGTCGGGTAGTATGGGCTCCCTGGAGACATCCAGAAGTGTTAAAAACGTTCCATGATTATGACAAACTTCTCACAAGAAAATGCTAACCAATTCTTTGTGCAGTATTCCCTGTTGCTTACAACCTTTCTACAGGATGATTCATACAGCTATTGTATGATCAACAGAAAGGTCACAACATTTCTTTTTTTGCATAAGAGAAGCTGAGCTACCAAAATACTTGCCTTATCTCCAACCATCTTCATTTAATGAACATTCTCTTAAATTTTTTGTAAACTAGTACGTAAATAGAACATGTCATTCTGGATTACTACCATAGTTGTCTTTAACTGGACATTAATATCTGGGCAAGACAGGAAGGCTAATTCCTCTCAAAAGTAGAATTAATTTGGTTGGAGAATCTATAAACATTATCTCATGCTTGTTTTTAGTCATCTTCCCTACAGCTTAGGTAACAACAGCTTTGGGATATTTAGTGCCCTTTATGTAGATGTCAAAAGGAGCAAAACTTTGGATTTTTTTTCAGCCAAACATTTGTTAATTCTTTATCCTGGTAGTTGAAACCAGGACATAGACAAGTCAGAATTTTAAACAAAATATATGAGCAGAAAAAAGCTCCCAAAATTGCAACCAAAATCTAAGTCTAAAAAGTGCTTATTTCTAGCTCTGATTGTTCCACGTATATTTATACAATTATTTTGGAGACATGTAAGCATGTGAAGGTGATAAAAGGTAAATGGAACAAATACAGAGCAGGAGACACAGAGAGCAAGATTTTATAAGGAATTACAAGGCAGCAGGGTCACTCTCAGGCATGTGTGTGCATGTGCAACACAGATTGATTCTTTTATCAGCATCCAGCATTTATGCTGCAACACAGCACTCTAAAAGTAACATCTCAGCCTGTGAGGTTAATACTAACTGACTCAGCATCATTTTCTTCTGCAGAACATTCATCCTGAGAACTGAAAAACTCATAAAGCATCCCAGAAGTCAGAGTACACAGAGAGCTGAGCAGAGCCAGCTGTCCTCATTCCTTAAGTCCATTTGATTTCTCTTCTTCCCCAGGACAAAAAGAGTTTATGTTATTCTGATATATTGCGCTTCAGTGGTCCAGCCAAGGCTCACTGCTTTCCCTTGGTGAAAATCCATGAGATTGTTTAGATAGAGGCTGTAAGAATAACCATATTCATCTGTACAAAATGAAGAGGATTTCTTTTAGAAAAATGGAGGCTCCAATATAGTTTTCTGGAAATTAACAGGCCTCCAACTGAGGTATCAACTTTCTTTTTAAACTGCCCACCAGCCCCGACAGCATTGTTTGCTTTTCAGAAACCTGCTGTCCTTGACTTCTCATTAAGACAGTGGTCTCTGACCACTGTAGCATGGTCTTTAAGCAAATTATGGTCCATTTTTGGAGTTAGACCATTTTATAATAATAGTCTCAATTACCACTTAGAAGGCACAACTACTGTCCTGCCCACACTGCCAGCTAGTAATGGAATTGGTTGGTTGTTTTAACAAATACATGCAAACTGCAATCTACAGGCTCACTGAGTAAATTGTAATGATGAGACAGGTAAGATATAAAATCATCTAAGTCTGAATTCCTAAATGGACTTAACAATTTGTAATAAAAAAGACAGATACTTAGTTTTCAAAGTTCACAAAACCTAACTTAAAAATAATGCAATTTAACCTAGAGAAAAGGTTTTCTTCCTCAAGAGGTAAGTAGCAATGAAATGAAGGCATAATTTCTGATCAACATAAGGAAACAAACATACCCAACAGCACTGTTTTCTCCATTTCCCTGTATTCTGTATCCAAATCTTTAAGTTGTAAACAAACCAATGCCATCTGAGCTTTTTCTCCTCTGTCATCCAGGCCCACAGTGGACACAAGCAGCTTGGCCTCTATTGCACTGCTAATTATCCAGTAAGACTGGAGCATCCCCTCCTATAAAGTGTCCTTTGGCTAAAGACACCACACACTGAGGTAACAGGTCATCTTGGAGTCAGACAGAGGTCAGCACAGATAATCAGGGCCTATTAATACCATCTTCTCACAGTGCCTCTGACTCAACAAACATCAGACAGCTTCATGAACAGAAATATGCAGCCATTACCTTTTAAAGATCAGACACGATACCTGGTGTTCTCATTCAAATCTCCCGCAAGCATGTGAGTTAAAAATGCTGCCTCTGCCTTTGAATTTAAGTAGTCGCAGAGAATCTCAGGACAGGCCAATATGGATGTTTGAGTGCTGCCTGCGTGCCCCATCACACAGCCACTCACACGAGAGAGTCACAGAGAAGAAAGCACAGAAATCACAACCTTCCCGAAGTCACCTAATTCTGCTCACAGATAAACATATTGCATATATAAATAATGAACACAGGCACAAATGGCTAAAGAAGTAATAATTAAAAGGAACCCCAAAGGAATACTGAAGTAATTTAACATTTAAAATTACTTTAAATAGCTCACCTTCACTTTAGAATTAAAATGCTGGCAAAGCCTTTATGAAGTAGATTTTATAAGTTCTAACATTTTGACAAGAGATTTTGTCATTAATGCTTAGTACATACAAATAAATTATTCATTAGTAGAACTCACATTTGGGTTTTATTACACTCCATAAAACATACAGGAATCTTGAAGTACTGAAAAAGTGCAGGTAAATGCAGTATTCAAGCAGTCAATATTTCTATCTACATGCTCATTAATTCCTAAAAAAACCCATAAAATTATCAAATAGGTCAAAATATTGTCCTGTGTTTCCACACTATGTTCAGAAAAGCAGCTGTAATTTACAAAGATTTCCAGTTTCACAATACAAAAAAAGGATAAAAATGAAATTGGAATCAGTTTGTAGTAATTTATTTGTACTTTGTCAGGACATGCAAGGATTTCTTGCATGTACATAAACAAATTCACTTGAAAAGTAACAGTTATAGTTAAAGCAGAGCCAAATAAAGTAAATATTCATATTTAACAGACAAAATTTCAGCTTACTTATGTCAGTTTTTCAATTTTCAGGCAATTAAGAAAAACAGAGTAGTCTGTTATAAATTAAAAAAAATATTTGGGCAAGTCTGAACTACATTACAGGGACCTGTTTCTGCTGTTTATTTTCTAAATGGAGCACAACAAAGATACACAGCTCTTNAAAAAAAAAAAAAAAAGTGATCGGGGTATACAATTTTAATCTTACATACAAATTTATGATGTAAGGAAGTGGATAAATTATTGAAAAGAACTCTCAGTCACAATGGGGTTATCAAGACATTGCAATTAATTTTATGCAGTTTTATAGTTTCCAAGTTACTCATGTATTTTTAAATTAAAAAAAAATCTTCACCCCAAACCCAAAAGTTAAAAAAAACCCTAAAACTGTGCAACAATTACTGTTTCCCTCCCACATCTCCCACCCCTTCCCTCGTTTATTACACTGTACATTTTTCACCCTGACTTCACCTTGTTAGCTGGTTTAACTTTAGTATTATAAAAGTATGACAAGATCATTTTCATTTCACCTAAAAGAAAAAGAAAATAAAAGTACATCTGCTTTCTTTCATGGTACATTTAATAGTGTCGGAAGGCTTTCAGATGAATTAAAAAAAATAAAATTCAACATTTAAACCCAAATCTAAGCTTCTTTTCCAGAAGTAATTAAGGTTTGGTTGAAACAACTTCTCAAATAACCTATTCCAGTTTTCACAAAAACGTATTTAATTAAAAAAATCTTTAAGTTATTTGGTCCTTTGGCAATTTGCAGCACAAACAATGCCTACTGTACCAAACTCATTTATTGCCTTCAAAATGGTTTTAGTTTTATTGAGAATACTTAAATCTAGCATCCTTTGTGTTGAACAATAGTGTTGTTCATTTATATCAAGTCGGGTGCCCAGTCTGCAGGAATTACTCCTGGCACCAGAAACAGAATGGTATTAATACAGTTAAATAAAACAGTTTTGACATTCTTTTCTTTTTTTATTTTTTTTGCCACGGATTCCAAGTACTTATTCAAGAATTTATGCTTCTTCTGCAAAATATGCTCTTAAAAATCTTCCTAGAGTCTCAGATTTTTTTTTTAATGCAACCACAATAAAAAAACATCTTCTCAAAGGTCTGTCCTTTTTCTGTGTTAAAACACCAACAGCTTTCTGATAGCACAAGTCTGACCTTCCAGCATGAGGGTTCACTCCTCAGACCTACAAAATGTAGCTTCTAATAGGTCTCAGAATCTGAGTCATTGAGCTCATCTTCTTCTGTATATGGATAGCCACCTTCCCTGCCAATGTTGTTGAAAGTACAGTAAGAGCTGTGGTCACTCCTCATGATTGGCAAGGAATCAAAGGTGACAGTTTTTGAGGTGTTGGTGTAATGATTAATGGCATTGAAGGTAAAGGAAGGTAATGTGCTGCTTGATGAAACAGGCATCATGGTGGCCAGAATGAGAGCCAGGCAATCGGCCACATCCTTATTGGGTGCACAGGCCAAAGCCGGTGTGTAACCTAGGTCAAGAAAAAACAAAACCTTCATTTAACATACAGACAGTGCAAGAATTTCTCCAAGATCATATAATCTTTCAGCTGCAAATGTATTTTATATTGCTTAGTTCCACACTGTTTAAAAAATAAAAAAATTAAACACATTATCAATTAGAAATTTTAAACCTCTGGTTACAAAAACAACCTTGACATAACAGGCTTTGCAACAAAGATGTAATTTTTATTAAGCACAGTCAGACATCAGACACTTTAGGCCAGTGAGAAAAGCCTGGATCTGAAAACAGGGAGGAAGTCACCTGGCTGAGGAGAGACAACTAATGGCAGCCAACAGTGATGGGTGAAGGCATTCACTAAAGAGCCACTGCAGAAACTACAGCTCAACATGTTAAATGTTTCTTCATCCAGAAGCTTCCACCATAGCTGTTTGTCACAGAGTTACTTTAATAACGCTGTCCTATCTCAGTAACAAGTGGGTAAAGCAGCAGGGCCAGGTAATTGAAAAGGCAGAATATACAGTTTCAATTAACCTACACTTTATTACAATATACAGTAATATAAACTATAAAGCCAATGCCCAACTTTAATTCATGGGATATCAATTAAAAAAATCCACAGAAGTTTGAGGAAATGCCAGCTGGATTAGCAGACTAGGACTTGCAGAGACACCTCTTGGTTGCCCAACCGGTCCAGACAAACTTCTGCCAGGCAGTGCTACTGTGACAATCCCCAAATGCAAGAGGTCTCGGGTGTGGAATGACTCGCAGTCAGGTCATGCAGCTGTGACATCTTTCCCGGGTAACCATGACTCTAATAATACTCCAACAGTGCTCCTTCTGCAGCTTTCCCCTTCCCTATGTACTTGCCTCCACTATTTCAATGTCAAGAAAAACTCTTCAAACTCTCCTAAGTGGAGATCTGTACATTGCTCCTGTCTCAGGCGTATCGACAGTACCAAGGCACCACACTTGGTGGTGACACTCTAGAAGCAGAACAGTCATGTATGTACAACCACAGGTCATAGCTAATTCTGCTGACAAGAGCAGGACAAGTTCCCTCTCCCTGGCTCCACCCAGCAGGATGTGCCCAGATCACTCTGGAGCACTTCTGCAGCATCTCTCACTGAGTGTGACAGGCATGCCCACAAGGAGCTCAGTAGGAAGACTCATGTTGAGGTATGTCTGGAGTCTGAAGTCCTGTGCACTACCCCCAGGCCACAACTTAAAGGTGTAAAACATCCAAGTAGAAAGCACACAAGTAATTTTAAATAATAGATAGATTTAAAGCACAGTGCACGATGGACTTCTATCCTTTGGAAGGCATGGAAAACAAGCCAGTGCCCATTCTACCTGCAAGTGTTTCAACTACTAAGGAAACATCGTTATACTAGAAGCAGATCTAGGTCAAGTTTTAGGATAGAGCTCAGGAGCAGTTAATGTATTGTGTACAATTGCACATAAGTTTTAAACAAGTAGGCACATTATGGAAAATAACTGTAGCTAGAAATTAAGAAAACAGCAAGCAGGGGACAGTCTTGCAGTTGAATTATTATTTGCTCAGGACAGACCTTGTGCTTGATGCTTGGAACAGAGCAAGACAACAGTCCCTGCCCAAAGGAGCATACAATCCAAGGAAACACAGATAATTCAAGCACAAAACGCACCAGCTGACCATGCGATAGGGCCGTACAGAAGTGCAGCGCAGCAGATGTTTTCATTGTTAGTAAGGTACCACAGCACTTAAACAGCTCAGAGTAAACAGTGACAGTCTGCAGAAGAGATACATTTTGAGAGGATTCAGAAGCAAGGGCCAGAGCTCGCCACACTTGGATGATGACTGCATTTCAGGCAGAACAGAAGGCTCAGAACTGATACTCAGATACACACCATTTAATATCTACAATTGCTGGAGGTTGTATGAAGGTAAGATGAGACACAAAATAAGTTTATTCAAGTTGGTCATATTCAACATAATTTCTTTCACTAATATAATTTGATAATAGTTTAAAGAAGAAAAACAATCAGGCACCTGCTACCTTTTTAGTTTCTTTTTGTTTGGCCCCCTCCCCCCTTTTAAAGACTGCTAAGATCTTGAATACTCATACTTACATTCCTTTTGGAACAGAGCACCCTAAGTTCATCATAAAAAAGGCCAATGTAAAGATTAAACATAATATTTGCTTCCGTTAAAAATTCTTTGTTCTCTAAAAACTATTCAATTGTAGGTCTTAAGCTCCTGGCTTTCATAAGGAGAAATGAAATATCACAGTTTTATTCTTGCCTTAGACATAGCTTGCACCACGAAACACTGACATCTGTGTCCTCCACTTTATTTTGACCTATATTAATTTAAACTTGTAAGAAAAAATTGTATTTTTATGTCACTTAAACTAAAATGATCATTCATATGTCAGGGCAACAATAGCTATAAACACTTTAAATTTTCTTTTAAGAATATGGTGGTAAACGTTCTGACTCCACTGAAATACTCTTACTCAGTTCTGGTATAATGCTCGCCATATTCTGTACTTTTTGTACCTACATAAGCCTTCACACAACAACAACAACAACAACAAAATTACTATCTTCATTTGTAGATGGGGTGACAGAAGCAGAGTGAGCTGATGCAGCCTCCTTGCACAACAGAAAGCAGAGCCTGTGTGATGGACACTGACTTAAGACTAGGGCCCAAAGGAGGAGCTGCTCCCTCCCCTGGGGCTTGGAAGTTTCCATGAGGGTGCTTACAGGAAAATCAGATGGTTATTAATGTAGTCAGTGCAATGAGAGTTCTCAAGATAAATTGAATGAAGTGGGACTCTAGGAAAGAGATGAGAGTCTGAGGCACAAGTCATCTTGTAAGCACTTAAAGAAAAATCCCTTCCAGAAAACTGGAATGCCAATATAAGTGAGAATACAATGCAAAAAAGGACAAAAACCCCACCACCCCCAAACCTCCAAAGACCTCAAAAGAAAAAACAAACACCCTCCCCCTTTTTTTAGAAAGCTTGAAAGGCCAATGTTCACTGTGGTGATGAATCTAGAAAGAGAAAACCCCATGCTATGGAGTCTTCAGAGAATGCCTCCTCTCACTGCTGTGGTGCACATGCATATGGCAAATAGAAGAGAGATTATACCAGGAAATTTAGCTAGCCTGGAAAGTTAAATAGTCAGGTTAAAACCCACTACAAAAAAAAAAATCTAAAACTTGGTTGAGTAACCAAAAATAAAACTTTATATGGTGCCAAATGAAAGAAACAGCTAGTAATTTAAGACAGGCAAGCTTAGATAAATAATGTCAAATTCAACAGTATTTTGCAGATGTGGGTGATGGCAGTTTCATAATGACTTGTGTGAAAACATGGGAAAAGAACTGAAAGATTTGAATAAGAACTGATACAGAACAGAGACTGAATCCTCAACATGACTGTTCTTGGGAAGTATACAGGATAGTTAATTTTCAGTTGCATTTAATCTTTTAAAAATCAAGAGGATTAAATTTTTCCACTGACATTAGGTCTTAATCCAAAGCAATCTCACCACATCAAGAGATGCCCTGTAACAAAAGACACATGACTTCAAATCCAGAGTTCTAAATTTCTTGTAAATTATTTATAAACTGAAATGCAGGTAATTGGACTGATGGTTTTTTCAAAGCTCACATTTTTCAATAACGATGTGTAGCTCAGATACAGGAGCAGAGCACTCAGTTTACACCACTGTAGATACAAATACAGACTGCTCACAAAAAGTCAATGCAGCATTTATAGAAAGGGACAACTTCAGAGACAAAAAGTGGATCATCATAACAGCCAAGGTCCTGCTGGTTACATGTTCCACATATCAAGACACACTTCCATGTAAAACACTAAAACTTTCTAGAACTACAACTAAACTCCCATTTTACCTAATTCTATCTGAAATGCCAAACTTGCGTGGCAGATCACTGAACTTATCTGGACTATGTTAAAGTAAGAGAATATCAGTGTTGTGATCCAAAATAGTCCAGTGCCTATTTCTTCAGTCAGAAAAAGAAATCTTTGTGAATACTCTCAAGGCTGCTTAAAATTTTATAAAGAAAGCAATTCCTAAAAGAAAGAAACGAACCACAGTGAGGAAAAAGATTAGGTAACACTCAGAGTTACTTTAAAATTTAAAATATGAGCAGAATTAAAAAGAAGATTTTTAGATCCCCAGGCTGCCAGAGAACTTTGACACAAATGTTCTTCCTCTGCAATTCAAAGATCCACCCTAACAAGGGACTGGCTGGTTGCACATCAGACGCCCACAGTCAGCATACATGTGATGAGAAACAGAAATCAAGAAGGTATATTTTCCAGTCTTTTAGAGAGTTTTGTTTAGCAGTTACTCACTAATTTAGGCAAGGAATGATCTTTAAGTCACCTGTGTCATTGTATGCAGTGTAATTTCAGTAACACATAGAAAAAGTCACAGTGAAAATTAAGAGAGGAAAAGACCTTCCAAAGGGGAAATGTAATTAGAACTATTAATTAGGCATATCCCTTCCGGAAAAAAAACCACAAAGGCAACAAACAAAAAACAAAAAGTAATCCACCCCCCAATCCCCACTATGGCTTTCATTCAAGACACATTGGGGTCTACATAAGAGAAGGAGTTCTTACACTTTTAAAAGCACAGCTTCTGAGGACCACAGATGTCTTACATGACAATACGCAAATTAGTCAGTAAATCTAATTTTCTTTTGTTCTTACAAAGTGTATGATTTATTCTTGTGATAAAAGTTAATTTTTTCTAATTTGTATGTGCCAAAAACCTCTGAAGAGCCAGAAGCTTGAGACCAGTAACTGAGAGCTGTAAATCCTACTTGCTTTTAAAAGCTAACATTGATAAACCTGCTGTGACAGAATGAACCGTAATTCAATCCAGCTTCTGAACAGCTGAGAGTTATATTTTACTTGGAGCATTAAGTTTTTCTGACCATTTTTGGTATGCCAAAGATAGTGCATCATGAAACTACATTTATAGTGCATCACCAAACTATGAATACAAACCAAACACTTCTAGGCCATGACCTGCATAGTTCTGGAAAACTGTCACTCTCCTTATGCTTCTGCTGCTTTGCTAAAATGATCCATTACCAATGCATTTTCTTCTTTGGAGGACCTACTGCAAGGCTCATATGAAGTTTCCACAGAGTTATTAGGGAGTTGAGTTTAGAATCACAGTTCCTTATGGGGAAACAAAGTTAAATTTTTCTTACCATTTTCATCTACAGCAAGTACACTTGCTCCCTTCCCTAAAAGCTCTTGAACTACAACCGTTAGTCCATTTCGAGCAGCAACATGCAGAGGTCTGTGAAGACAAGCAAACTCATATATAAACCTTAGAACAAGTTATTAAGTAAGATAGGTAGCTTGCATCTAGTTAGATGCAGTACTTATATTCCTGTGTTATTCACACATTATAGAAATATTGTAGATATAATAATTAAGATGGGAAAATCAGCAAATCTCTTTTCTTATTGCAAAGAAACTCTACAATACCAATTGTGAACTTTCTTCTTTTTATGGCAGCACACGGTGAGGAAGCAGCTGCCAGCAAAGACCTGCCTGCTTATGGACTTGACTATGTTAAAAAGTCAGAAACACCTTGCACTCTACTGTTGATAAATCCTTCACTCAACAGAGTAACAGATATTATCATATCTGAGAGTTACTGCATATCATTGGCATCTATCACTAGAATCCTAACAGCAGAATGATAGTCATATTTTATTGCATGGAAATGCTTACAAGAGATGCAGAAGCATTTAATCAACCTGCCTTTTAGAAACCACTATATTTCATTGTGATTAGAGATAAAAAAATATTTCACAGGATAATGCATGAAGTGAGAAAAGTAGATTACTTTTCAAAGTCTCAAACTATTAACCATAAATCAATTTTGTGTTGATTCGATCTATGAAGGAAAGTGCAGCTTTATCTCAAATATTCTAATTATATCTTTTTCAAATCAAGTTTTTCAAAATTGGTTCCCACTGGCTTAAATAAAACCCTACCACCACTCAGCAGGAAACAGAATAATCAGCTTACTTCCCTTCTGCTTTATATTGCTCTTCATTCATTCTAAGATTCTTAAAGTTGCTAGAATTAACTATGAACTATAGTTTGAGTTAAAAACAAGTGCCTTACCTAGAGCCCAGAAATGCAAAAGATACAAACAGGAGCAGCTGCATCTATGGTGCTAACATTAAAGTATTAAAAATTCAAGAACTACTGCACACCACAGATATACTGGAAAAATGTACTAATTAAAATTTTAATATAGAGACCAACAATTTTTATGCTTATCTTGCCATAAAGGACTTCGTTTCAGCTGTTCAGAAAGTCAATTTAGTTATTAAACATTTGCTAAAGCAGTGGCATTTTAAACAACTGTTAAAACCTTGCAATTTATATAAACATTTCATGGAGGTGCAAAGGTGTACCTATTTTTCCTCATGACCTCTCTTGATCAGACTGTATGAGCCAAGGCACGTGGGCAGAACTATGTGAGCCTATGGTAGCATACTTTCCCACATCTGTTCCCATCTCATTTTTGCTTTTCCTTCTCTCAGGACATCCTCGCTTCAAGCCAGAAGGAAGCAATCAATCCCTTTCATGCTTTCTTGTTATTTCATGCTGCCTGAGGTGCACCATGGTGAGCAGCAAAGGCCACGGAAGGAGTCTTACTCTTTTAACTCCTTAGTTCAAGCAGATCTCAGGGAATAGTTGGAAGAACTGTAGGAGTTTGAGTAAGAAAAGACTGCCAGAATACTATGTAAGCTGCTTGCAAGTTCCAGTGGTTTTTTGTTTTTTCCTAAATGGTCTATGATAGCATTATTAGAGCAGTCTAACAATTCATGTGCATAACTCAGCTACACATCAGTTGTCAACTACTGTCTGTAACACAAATATATTCTCTAAAAGAAAAAATACAGAAGAGTCATTTTAATAGCCCATCCTGATTGGTATGACACACTATACATTTCTAAGTTTTCCTTATGATATGGACTAACCAAATCTGCTTAATACTTCTACCTGAGAGAAAATCTTTAGAAAGGTTCAAGAATAGTGTATTCTCCATGGTATTTAAGTGCAGTGTTTCATCCTTAAGACATGCAACAGAAAGCATGCTGAAGAATAAAAGCATAATTCAGGTAGTTGGGGTTCTTTGAAGACCAAGTCTTAGTTTGAGTTGTTAACTGAAGTGAATTTTAATTGAAAAACTGGATGATTTTTCTAACAGAAAAATATTGGTAATCTCAGGTAATCTCAGTGGGTTGCAGTAGTTCCACACATGTATCACAATAATGTTTTACTTATCATCCCTTTCACCCATCTAAAACTAGAACTTTAAGTACGAGCGAAACACCATTTCAATTCCCAGTTGGTTCAACTCTTGGTACCTGTTAAACAATTAAAATTCAACCAGTTTGGGGAAAAAATTCTGAAAAATATTCCCCTTTATGAGCAAAATACACACTAGGAACTCATCTTAAAACACCCTCACCACTGGTACGTACGTTTGCAAGGCTGCATTGGTGGCGTTGATGAGGTTTCTATCCGTAATCTTCTCCAGTATTAACAAGGCACTAGTTTCATGACCCTTAACACAGAACAAACATGTGTCACGTAACAAATACTCTTCACAAATTGCTTTGAGTGCTTTTTCAAAGTAACAGGATTTTCAAACAGTGATGGATAACAAAAAGCTCAGCACTAGTAAGTCAGACTACACACACCTTGCTGCAAGCCAAATGGAGCGCTGTGTTCTTAGAACTGTCTTGCAAAGTCAGATCAGCCTTAGCACTGCTAACCAGCACCTCTGGGGAAATAAAGACCTGTATTAACTAAAAGCATAGTTGTTAAAGTCTAAAAGGCTTACACTTGTGCAAAATTAAAACAGAATTTTGACCAAATATATATATTTTGAGATATATATATATATATATATATATACACCAAACAAGAGTGTTAACTATAAGGCCACTTCACCCATAGTGATATTAACAAAGCTAGGAGCAGAAATATATAAAGTTTTCTCTTTACCAACTGTATTCGTCTGTCCATTTTCTGCAGCCATCATTAAAGGTGTTTTCCCAGAAGAATCTACAGCATTTACTTGAGCACTGTGACCAAGCAGAAGCTGTAGACACTCAACGTGATCTGTAAAAGCTGCTGCATGCAGAGGAGTTCTACAACAGACCAAAAGACAATATGACCACATTCAGCCAGGCTTTCTCCTTTATTCAAAGGGACATCCTGACTGAGATCCTGCAAATACAAAAGTCTGTAGTCCCTCCCATGAACACTTTGCAACCAGTATTGTTGGAGTTATGACTGCTGTCTAACTTCAAATAAATCCCCCATGTAGTTTATAATAGAGATACAATTTGATTCAGAAAAAAAAAAAAGATGCATACAATGAGATCCACAAAGTGATACAATCTAAAACATACTCTAAAATGCCTGCATAGTAAAAAGTCAATTCAAGTTTACTGAATCAGGAGTTTTAAAAATACAAGATTTATGTCTAACACAGATTAAAAAAAAATCCTTCAGAGAATAAAATCAGGGGAATGAGGAATTAACATAAAAAGCAAATACAAAACCCATAATTTAGCACTGCCACTATATGAGATTACAAACATTCTTTTGTGTATTTACACTCTTACCTTCCTTTTGAATCTGTTGAATTTACAATACCAGCACCTAGTGTATCAATTAACATTTCTGCAGCACCTTCATTGTCATTTATCCTATAACAAATTAAACAGGCTGTTATTTACAGAATGATAAATCTTTTGTTAAATACAGCAATGAAATTTATGAATAATAATTTTGCACTTCCTTACACAGCACAATGCAAGGGACTGAAAGAATTTCCTTCCATTTTCTGAAAAATTTCCTGTTCCAGGAGCAGCTCTACACAACTGTCATGACCTAAAGCAAATATAAGAGTTAGGTATTACAAAAAAGGGAAAAGGTCTAATGATGGATTTCAACTAAAAATGTGCATCTAAATTAGATTAAGCAGTATTCTATTTCAAAGTTTCAGAGAAAGATTGGTTATATTCAACAGTTACATTCAGGAACTGAGATATTTTTGGTATCCTGAAAATCAAACTAACACCTAACACTGTAAACTTTAAGAAATTTAGAAGAATCTCATGCTGTCTGAAGAACATTCAGAATACTTAGTTTAATTCTTTACACTTTTGAATTTCAGACTCTCATGTCAATTCACCATTTAGCCTACATGAAAATACCTCCAGCATTTGAGGCTTATTTTTGTTCCACTGACTTGCTAAACCCAAAGAAAAAACAAGTCAATAGTCATAACGAAGTCTTAAAAAGAACATGTTCAACCTATCATACTGGTATTTTAAAAACCCTATACCCTGCTGCTGGACAGGGAATTAACAATGGTAATTATTTGCTTGATCCTCGATGTATACATGAAGAGTATCTTAGTTCAACATTCACTGATGTCTAAAGATTCGAATTTTCACAAGTCCTGTCAAATTTTCATCCTACAAATCAAGCATTTCTTAGTTTTGTTTTATTCAGAGATTGCAGTCACTGTGAAAATGGACCAGGCTGCAAGAATTTAATTTTATTGATGTGATAAAGAGCCGTTATTTTAGTTCAAATTACCACCCAGCTGCATCAGCTCAGTAGTTATTCACTTAATAATCACCAGTATAAACCCTTACTTCTTGATTTTTCTCTATCACCGTCACTCAGAGGTGAAATAAATGACAACCTCTGCTACATCAGAAATGAACACAAAGAACAAAATCTTTAGCAAAGGAGCTGAATGAATTTCCTACCTTTTAAGGCCTCCCTCACTCTCAAATCCATGAAAAGTATCAGTGAAGAAAAAAATAAATTCTTATTGAATCACTTTTACATATGTTAACTTCTTATGCCTATCATGGTTGATATGAAGCAAGTTTAAAAACAGATCTGATCAGAAAACATTCCTCTCAAGACGTGAAGGTTAGTTTTTTGGGACATGTGGCCCATTTCTATTCAAAGGTACTAGGCTGAATTTCTTGAAACACTCCTCAAGGCACAGAACTAAGAAGATAGTATATAATAAAAATGTAGGACAAAAATAAACAACTCATTATGTATTAGGTGTTAATACTTTCCTCTTCAAGATACCACATCTGTCATATTCTCTCATTGACTAATACAAACTGAAGGAGGACAGACTTTATATGTTGCTTTTCTACACAGTAGTAACTTCTACCTCGACATAAGCAAATACATTTAGAGCTGTATTTTAACTGGGCTGTATTTTACCATTATAGCAGGCCCAATGCAGTGATGTGTAGCCGTGATTGTCTGCTATTGCAGGTACTGCATCCACAGATGTAGCTGACTGCAGGAGAGCTCCCAGAACACCTATATGGCCACATGCAGCTGACAAGTGTATAGGGGTTCGTCCCCTACAGTCTCGTAGTAAGGACTTAGCACCATGTTGAAGCAATGCTTCCACACATTCCTCATGCCCAGTAACTGCCTGTGAGAGGGACACAAGATATTCATGTATATAAGCCAAGGTGTATAATTAAAGCAAGCAAATCTCACGCAAATGCTTGCATTTTTAGGTAGTAACAAAATAAGTTATTATTCTTAAACCTGAAAATAGCCATTCTTTTGGAAAAATAGCAATGTGTTATAATATTGATAACAGAACATTTTCTTGGAATAACATGAAATGAACTGCTATTCTCAAGGGTCATTCAACCATCTTATCTGGCAGAAACTATAAACAAAATATCTGGTATATGGCATCACTCTTTTCTTCCTCTTGTGAACACTACCCTCCACCCCCAAAAAAAGCTGTACTTTAGGACCTCTCCCATCAATACTTTACAGCAAGATTCAGAGACTCTAGAAGTAGAATTCTGAGGGTAGGTAGCAAACAGGTAAAAGCCAGCCTTTTGAATGCAACTAAAAAGACAATTAAAACTAAGAATGGCAAGATGAGAACAAAGAAAGTCATTAACACTACATATTAAGCCTGTACCTGAAATTAGTATGTATAAAACTGAAAAGAAAAGGAATATTCTCTTACCCCTCTATGTAATGCTGTTCTCCCCCACTTATCTTTGGCATCTACGTTTGCTCCTTTGTTAAGGAGTGAATAAACACAGTCGGTGTGCCCGTTGAGAACTGACAACATCAGAGGAGTCCTAAGCAGAGAGCAAAATACACTGTGATCTACCTGAAAATGTAATAGACTAGCACTCATCTGAAGCATAACAAGTACTATCCCTTCTGGTCAGCACTGTGAAAATTTAAGTCGTCAATGACCTTCTCTGGCATTACCTTCGCTCTAAGAATGCCACTCATTTGCCTCTTAGATTCTAGAAAATAAATTAATATCCCCTAATCTAGAAGTGCTGATTAAGTTACTAGAATCCATTTTCTCAGCATCTGGGCAATAAGACACATTTTAGTTTCCTCCCTCCCAACTGCACATTTTTCACCACCAACTTTAAGTTATTGCAATATACATGGTTGTATTTGTCCGAATTGAAATATAATCTCTAACATAGTAAGTTAAAAATCACCACCATAAAATACTTAATTTTCCCTTTTACAAAATGCAGTAATATATGAAGATCAGAACATCTATTGTTTAAACTCACTGTCCATTTCCATCTTGAATGTCCACTGCATTCTGTGGTTCTGCATTTCCTATCAATAGTCGCAAACATTCTGAATGACCATTTGTAGCTGGAAAACATAAAAATGAGAGGTTTACATTAATTGCCTTTGAGTATATAGCTCAGAGTGATAACCTGCTCAGACTAAAGCCCATTAGTTTGAAAACTCACTGTGCAGCTTTACCATTGTTATAACTTAAATTAAAATAGGAACACTAGAAAATAATTTCAGAAATCAGGTATTCTCAACTGTACAGTATTAAAAATAAATTATTTGAGCTGTCAGCTGCCAACAGATAATTGTTTTTTACATATGAATGAGGTTGCGCACATTAACTGCAATTACAACAATGCTTATACAACATCAGTAAGAAGGAATAATTAAATACAGTAATTAGCCTAAGTTTTGCTTGTTTTAAGGCACAGATAACCACATACCTATGAGATTTTATTAGCAAGTGTATCATGAGCATAGTTATAAAATAATAACTGAAATCACACTTAGAAAGGGGAAGGAAACATAATGCATAGACAAAATAAACCAAGCAGTTAAAAAACATGGAAAAAAAGAAGAAACAAAAAAATTGAGAAACCACATTTAAATGCAGCTCATGAAAGATAAATGATTGCTTTTTGGAAGGGAAATTATTTCTGACCTACAGCTGCAGCATTCAGTCCACATAAGAACAGCAACAATTCATGCTTCTGTAGCTAACAGAAATGCTAACACAAGTTAGGAAAGCTAAATCAAATAGAAGAATACAGCTTGTGCTCATGAACAACAAATTAAGTGTTTAGAATTATGATGTTTTGTACATAATGGTCTTTTAACAGCAACATTTCTGTAGCAGCATTATTATAAATGTCAACTTTAATAAGCTTATTTTCAAAGAAAAAAAAAGAGAATGAATCCTAGACTCTGAGAAAGGTAGGCTTAGAGACATTTTCTAGGAAATTCAGCAAGAAAAGGATTGCTGTTATTTTGAAAATGCTCAGGAGTCATTTAAATCCTTGGGGGAAAAAAGTAAATTTTCATGTCTCTTCTCAAACTGTCAAAACTCTCCAAGACTCCAGTAATTTCTATAAGTATTTTGCTGCCAAGACAAGCAACACAATTCACCTAAGTTTGGGCTGCATGAAAGGTGAGGAGAGAAATAGGGACATGCCACTGACAGCCATCAGCACAGCTAGGACAGTGCACCCTTCCAGAGGGAAGTGTGGAATAGCACTCCTTGAGCTGAACTGATTTATTGGATTAATAGTGGTTTCTACTCACAACTGTTTTGTTCTACCTTAAAAGTCACCATCTATTCCGAAACATCATTTCTTAGAACATTAATGATAGACTTCTAAACACAAAAATGATCCACTTCAAAAGCCAAAATGTTAGAAGTTAGTGGTTAGCACATACCTGCAGCATGTATTGGGGTCCTCTTTACAACATAATCTTTCACCAAGATGGATGCTCCCTGATTAATGAGCACATCTACACATTCCACATGTCCCTTAAAGGCAGCAAGATCCAGTGGTGTCCTTCCATTGTTATTCCTCACATCAAGGTCCAGCAGTGACTGTACCAGCACTTCCAGAGCTTGATGGTGGCCATGATAGGCCTACAAGAATAAGAAAATTCTTCAGTTTTCCCATCCTTCACATTTTTTCCTTTCTTATCAGGACTACATAAAACAAACTGTGAAGATACTATTTTCAACATTTAGAAGAGTTACTGATGCAGCACCTAAGTGGTTACAATAGTTATGACTAATTAAAAAAAATCCCACAATTTCAGCAAGAAGGTTAGTGGGGTTTTTCCCTATTTTATCTGTCTGTCTGTCCATCTATCTGTTATTTTCTATTTTATCCTTTCAGTCAGCAACTGCAACTACTTTCAGAAAATCCTGTCTCCAGTTTGTATAACAGTATTTTGAATACTGCATGTTTCATCACTGTATGTTATAGCTACATCATTCTCAGACTGTTTCAAGTGAGGAACATAAGCAAACTTAAGTAACTCCTGTTAGCTTTTTACATAAAATATTAAAAAAAAAACAGTAAAAAAAATACAGTACAAATAGCTTTCATTTACCAGCAATAAGGATTATTTTTTACTTTGGAGATATACATGTATAGGTACTGCATGAGACTTACTCCATTTTCAGAAAGTACCGTGTGGTTTTTCAATTGCTTGAAGTTCAGCGGAAGGATGAAAGTTACATACTGAGCTGGTTACTCTGTATTTTGAGTATATTTGTATAGACAGTTTCATCACTGTCTTACACTACTCTTTGTGCAAATCTTTGTGCAAATCTTAAGGAAAAATATTTCTCATACTAAAACAATGAGGGTAAAACAATGTGATTATTAAAAAAGTCATAATTACTTATGGAACAAGTCTTATAAAAGTTTCATTAGTATAAATTGTAACACAGATCTCAAGTAGAAGATTCCACGTGAAAGTTGTTCCATGAAGCAAGTTTCAAGTGAAATGCAAAAATCACCCTGTATACCTCATTCGGGAACATCAGTACCTATGTTTGCATTTTGTTTATTGTTATTAACCTATTTTGAAAGAGCCCGGAATGAATAAACCCGTGCAACAACTGTGTGCCCCCAGAGGAGCTGTCATCACTAAGGAGTGGAACACTTACAGCTAAATGCAGCGGACTTATAGGTGCTCTGTTGTCTGAGTCATTCAGCATGTCAGTACCTGATGTTTCCATTAGCTTAGAGAGAGAAAGTCAGAGTGAGTACAAAAATCGCTCACCTTTAAAAGCACTCAGCAATAATTGCTACAGTTTCCAGCATACACAGATTGAAAAATAAAGGAAAAAATAGGAAAAATAACATAGAATTACATATCTCCTGAACTCCTTCAACGTTTCACAGAGCTTGAATTGCAGTGACTGCAACTCCTCCCCCATACTCATCCTCCAAGCCCAGTTGGTTAATTTTGTGTAACAATGCCATAATTAAATCAGAAACTAAACTAAAATGATTATTTTTTTTCCGAAATATTATAGATGAAATGTATACAAAGGGAAGACAAGGACAATTGACAGTAACAGCAGTAGAAAAAAAACCAACAAATCCCCACAACCAACCAAGTAAGCTTTTAGATTAGGTGAAAAGTCAGCAAGAAAACAATATGAAAGGCCAGAAGGCAGGACAGATTTCTCAGAACAGAAAAACATTTCTCAGAGAGAAAAATGGTCTCAAAAAAGGCACAAGTACTATAATATTTAAATATCTATGTATATACATTACTATTTGTTACTTTCAGATGTGTTCTAAAGTTTTAATTCTGGGTCTTTTTCAAGACACTTAATTGAGTACACTAGTAGAATTAGAACATGCAAAGTATTTGAAGAACACTACGTAAATTCAAATCACATTTTCATTATCACACTTTTATAAGATGGTCATACAATTGTTTAAGTAAAAAAATACATTGCTTACAAATAATTTCCTATTTTAAAATTCTAAAGTGCAATTAAATCTGAATTGTAGTTTAAATTAAATAACACATCTATGTATTGAAGAAATGGTTGAATAAGTCTAAAAAATAAGCAGTATTTTAAAAATTACATGTTCCCTTTTGCTGTATAGTAGTACTGTAACAGTGAGAAATAATAACTTACAACATCTAGAGGCGTTTCGCTTGCAATCTGCAATTAAAAACAGAATTCATGTTTGAATACACTTGAATATAAAACTGCAACTGGAATAAAAATACTGAAGCTATATAACATGGCATATCAAATAACATATATATTTTTGTGAAGGGAGTAATAAAACCTAACTAAGGCTTTATTATCTGAAATTCTGTTATGTGGCCAGTAGTTACTGTAACTATTTGAACTATTTTTACAAGGCACCCTTTCTTTACAGGTTTTCCCTTCATCTTCATTTGCTCCTTCAAATGACGTAAGTGAAATTTCTCAACAGTTCTCAATGGCATGACCTGTGGTTATTTTATTTCAGCCATCAGCAAAAAAAATTAGCAGCTTAGTCTAAGTTAAGAAACAAAACGAAACTAATGTCCTCAACCAGGGGATGTCCTCTATTCTTCTGAACAAGTATTATCTTTTTAAGCCAGTATCCAGCATCTTATCTCCTGAACTTGATTCTGTTTTAGGAATACAAAATGCTTAAATATTTGTCCTTGCAGAGGCACAAAATCAGTATTGAGGCAGCTTGCAGGTGAAGAACCAAAGTGGAGGAATCCCCTGGCCTCTCCATCACACTCTGTAAGAGCATCTATTAAAGCTTTCATCTATGGTACATTTTCTTACCAATTCAAGACACAAGCGATGACCGTAAGCAGCTGAATAATGAACTGCATTGTATCCTTGTTTGTCTCGGATCCCCGGATTGGCATCATTTCTTAGCAAGTATTCCAGGCACCTATTCAAATTGACATATGCAACCATGTATCTAAATGTTGAATTTCAACTTAATGCTAAGTGATAAACTGTTCCAATTCAACTGGAAAATAGAATACAGCACACAGGGACACTGATTTAATGTACAGTATTGGCTAGAACTAGAAAACACCTAACTCATTGCATCAAAAGTTCAGGTTAATCACAAAACTTCCAAAATATGAAAGGCTCCTACTCTGCAGAAATCCTCCTGCACCTTCTGAATTATCTGCCTTGGTTAGAACTAGTTCCATGGCTATTTTTCTCCTAGCTAACACAATTGCAGTTATTTTTGCTAATATCAGTGATTACCATTTTGTAGGTTTTTCTGCATCAGTACATTCTTCCATACTTAATACAGAAGGAGGAGAACCAGTAGCTGAGTTCTTCATGGTTGTATCCGTGAGTCACACACACATACGCTTCCACTATCATGATTTATTTATACAGTAAACACACTTAGTTGTTTGCATATTAATACTATTCCTTACTTTCATTACACAAAGTTGTAAGGCAGAACACAATCAGCACAGTTTCAGCCACAGGCATTCAGCCAGGAGGATGGAAAACAGGAGATTCAAGTCAACTCTCTCTCTCCCTGTTTTTCTGATTTAGAGAGACTCCATGCATGCACACTAACTGATTCCAACCAATAACCCTACTCATTCCTAATTTTATGTTGTCTGTAATTTCAGCAACATTTTGCAAAGTCGCTATCATGACCCTGAACTTGCTGGTGAAGCCATGTGGTTTTCTGAAGTGTACAAGAGGTACTATCCTGTCAAATCCAGCTTGGAGTATTTCTTCCTTAGCAGCCAACCTAGAGGTCTCACAGATTACCACTACCAATAGTGACAAATGGATATACTGACAATATGTGGGTTCTAGTTTCCATTTATCTCATGGAAAATTGTTTGGCAGAAAGTTTAAGGGAATTTCAACATTTGTAGTTATATGACATGAATATGCTGTGATGTCATGTGAAAAACTTGGAGGAGGAGATGGCAGGTTTAGACTGGAGAAGCAGGAATCCTAACATGACTCTTGATTAATGCCATTAAGAGTACAAACTTGATCATTCAAAACCCCAAGGAACCTCAAACCTTGGAGAAATACAGGCAGAAATCCTACAAAACCAGCCATCTCTCCTGAGGGAAGACAGCATGACACTGAAACATCAGAACTCACTGAGTTCTTCCAAGGAATCTGCTGGTGTCAGCAGATGGAACAGTGCAAGTACATCATATGAACAAGATCCAGTACCAGCTGTGATGAAATGGAAACATTTCAGCACATGTAATACAGCTGTACCAGGTCAAGGGGCCAATAACCTCATTGCAACAACAACTATTTGCTGAAATAAGAGCTGATATTTGTTTCTCCAAACAAAGGTTGAAAGTAACAAACCAGGTGAGTGAAGATGAAAGGGGCAAAAAGCTGCAGGAAAATCTTTGAACAAGGAAGTGTCTACAAAGGGCTCTGCCTCATTAAAAAGTTGAGACAAGCAGAAGCAATGCCAAGATGCAGTCTTACTTTCATCATTTTGGGCCCAGCAAAAAGGAGAAGAGGACTTAGGTAGTGAAAAACGTAAAAAATGCCGAGTTTTAAAGATGTAACAGAAGTTGTAACTTTACAAGCTCAACATAGCTAATAAAAAGCCACCTGTGAAGCATATCTATGTTTTTAACCAATTAACAATTAACCACTTAGCAAATTCAATTGTGCTTGCATGATTTCATTTGAATAAAATGAGATGAGATTTCTGAGAACCCAAAGACAAGTCAATTTGTCTCTTAAGTGAGAATTACAGTTCTAACTTCCTTTGTTAATTTTAGTCAGTGATTCTATGTTAACATTCATGGCTCATTAATACACATTACACGTCACTGGCATTGGTTACCTAAATTTCTACACTTGTGTATCTTCTCTACTTGTGTGCTCACAGAAACCACAGTAGAGTAAATATGATGCAGGAAGCTAAGTCTACTAAAAATCCTTCAATAGCTGTTCTTTGCAGTGCAAACCAGATAATTATTTTTGACGTTTCTTTGCATCCAGGAAAAGGATTAACTGCATCTTTTGTATACTTAACTGTCCTCAACAGTTCTCTTAAATTAGAGATTAATCAAACTTTCTGAAAGCTCAGGTAAGTTAACTTTATTGCCCATGTATTTATTGGTGAGCTGACCATTAAATTCTAGCATAGAAATAGCATGTTTTTCTTCCCCCCCAGATTCTGCTTTTACCTCATTCTGAAACCATATTTTTCTCTCTAGTCTTGTCAAAATGAGGGTTAGTGCTGTTTGTTCCAGATCAGAAGTGTTTGTTAAAGATACAAAAGAAATAGTCTTAAACAGGAACAAACCAGAAAATAATTTTTAACAAAAACATCCCTGTCTCTAAAATCTGTCTTTAAAGATGTCTGAACAAAAACTGTAAAAACACACATAAATATATTTGGAATGACTTCCTGACATGTTTTTTCCCAGGCCTTATATTCCAACTCAGTAATCATTTTAACTTCATTCCTGTTCTAAATATGAGCTGAGCAGTACTGGTTTTCCAGCTGTTATTAATCATCTTGCTGTATCAATATAAAAAGCTTCTCCTCAGGCCATTCTGCTTTGCAGCCTGTCTTCTAGAAACCCAAACGGTAATCAGGACAATACCATGTGGGTCCCAGAGACAATCAGAGTTACCTCACGGAGCCCTGCAGTATTGTCATCATTCTTGCCTTTTGTAAGACAGATGGCAAAACGATGTCATCTGAAGAACCATTATACTTTGGAGGTTTTCAGAGCAACTCTGAAGCTAAAATTAATCCTAGCTCAACTTGTAAGAGAGCAATTAAAGTAAAATTATCTCAGCAAACTCCAGCAGGAAATGAAAGTATCTCTAAAAAGCAGCAGACAATTTTACTTTAAAATTTGGCTTTACGTAAGAAAGGCAGGTTCTTCATATGTAAGTTCAATGGCCATGAAGTTTTCTTTATTTAGTCCTCAGAAGCCAATCTGTAAGTGATATACCACCTCATTCCTACGGCTACCTCATGCTTTAAACAGTGCTGTATTCAAACAAGATGATATGGCACAAACCAGCACTTCTCCAGCGCAGGTGTTACTGTGCATGTGGAATGCACACCATGACCTGCATACACCAGTGTCTGCACAAGCAAGTGCTCCTCAATATATACAGTGTCTGGAGCTTAAGCAACCTTGACAATTTTGTGCTTTCTATATAAACTTTGCATGTAAGCTTGTAAGTGATTAACAAGCATGTCAAGTATAACCATTAGTTACAAAATAAACACATGTAAGAAATTTGTGGATTTATGAAAAATTCTGGATGCATTTCATTAGTAAAAGTGTAACTATATCACAAAAATGTACACTTTCAAGAGATAAACTTGTAATGCCAAACAAGACTATTTTAATCAAACATCAAATGGATGACGCATCTTATACTGAAATGTCAAGCTAATATCTATCCTGCTGTAGGCCTACTGTAATTCACAGTCTGGCTTCACAGTGTATTTCTGACTAATTACACAGATTTTTGGGCAATATTAAGAACTTTCCCTAAAACACAAACCTTCATCACAATTTGTTTTTAAAGTAAAATAACCTACTGTTCAGAACTCTCTTAATAACCCCCACAAAGGATATTTACCTAACCACTACACAGCAGTTGGGATTAAAAACTCTATTCCAAATGAATTTCTGAATTCAAACATCTCCATTATAAGACATAAAATTATTACAATTATATTTTACTATTATTAATTTTTTTCCTCTGAAATATTTGTTACATAAAGTATTTTATATACAATGAACAAGACACTGTCAAGTTTCATCTTTAAAAATACAAAAATGCATTTGGCAAATCTGAAGGCCAAACATACACGACATTCACAGCTCAAATGTTCCTAATGAGAAAGGCTTTAGTACAAAGTATGCCACTTACTTCCCATCTGTGTCTGATGCAGCTGCATAGTGCAGAGGTGTACAACCCCTCTCATCAAGGTCATTCACACTAGCTCCAGATCCCACAAGGGCAAACAGGCACTGATAATTACAATTGGCAGCAGCATAATGGAGTGGAGTTCTTTAGTACACATTTAAATAAAAAGTACAATGGTAAATAACAGCAAAATAATATTATAGAGACAGAAAAAGCAAAATAAAGTGAAACTCAAATCCTCCTTACATTTTTTAACACGTATTTGTGGTGAAGAATGCATCACTACAATATTAAAAAATGGGGCCATTTTCTAGGGACCATTTAATAATGCAGAACAATATCTATGGAATTTGCCAGCCAAAATATGTATAAACTTTGTATTTAATGAAGCTTTATATGATTTTTTTTTGGTGTAAACTTGTAGAGGGAAATCAAGTTTACATTAGAAATATTATTTTCTGTTAAGTAATTTCAAGCCACATGGAAAAACATGGACAAATCAAAAAACTGCACAGCAACTAAATGAAGTAAAAATAAAATACAACAATTAACAAGCAGATGTTTTTGATAAACAGATCAGAATTTTGCCTAAGAAATGAAAGCATTATTTATTTATTTTAAACTATACTAACATAGTAGAGGCATTGAAAGAAACAATTCTAAAATATACCTTGTCTTCTTACAATAAAACCATGAAATATTAGTACTGATGCATAATTTCAGAGAAAAACTTATCCCAGCTTCAAATACATTAACAATT
>VXBX01004609.1:612554-664180 GCA_013400415.1 Scytalopus superciliaris | reverse complement strand
TCTCTAAATAAACCAGTTTGGCTAAAATTTCAAAAGTACCAAGATGACTCAGAATTCCATTTTTATTTTTAAAAAGAGATTGCTGCTATAAATATCTCAATTTTGAGGAGACAGTCAGGCACTTTAAAGTGTCCCACCTCTTCCCTAGCTCTTAAAATTACTTTTTCTCATTTCTCTCCCCTTTAAACTACTTGAATATTTTCCATCTCCTGAAATAATTGCTCTATATAACATGCACATTAAACTAAAATCCAAACCAAGAAAGAAAAACAACTTTCGATGACAAAAGTTGTGACAGATAGTTGCTCCTTTCTCAGGAAATATAGGAAGTAGAATTCAAAGCAAAATACAGCTTTGGATTTGTAATATTTTCCTCAGTTTCTACTTCTGCTGTTCATGTCTTGGAAAATCATATTTTCCATGACGTGATGTGAGATTTTACACAAGTACTGATCGTGCCATCTAAACTTAAATAATACTGTACTAAAAATAGAAATTAATGTAATTCCAAAAGAATTTAGAGCTTAAACAGGGAAACAGAAATGGATGGATATTATGAAAGGAAAAAGGTGAAGCAGTTGTAATAAAATAATGGATATTTTAATTAAAAAAAGCTTAGAAATAACAACAGATGTATAGATTTGACTAATAAATTATTGGGAAAATGTTACTAATGTCCTTGGATGAGAGCAATTTAAACACATTAGATCCATTGTATAAGCAAAAAAAGGCTCACTAAAATTACAGCTGAATATGAAACTTAGTCCTTAAAAGCAAGACCAAACATCTACTTAACAAAACACAAAAACCAAACCATATTTGTGACTTTTGATAATATATGCTGAAGCACAGTTTATTAGAGACATTCACTGTATCTTAAAAAAACCAAACATTTAACCTGGAACACACAGACTTGCTCACACAGCAATATGCTACTTCTGCAATACTTTTAACAGCCCTTTACAACATACAAATCTAGAATGTCTTACCTCCCAAATCTGTCCTTTTTGTTGAAGTCTGCACCAGTATTTAGCAGAAGATTGAGGCACTCCAAATTCCTATTAAATTAATGCACTATTACTCATGATTGCAAATTTTATTTCTTGGTATAGGCCTCTATGAGTATCAGAACTGCTACACATGTACAGCTCATATGTTATTTTCAATGGAACTGAACTATAATACAAAATTTTTGATAAATACATTTCTGCATGTAACACAGATTTCATAATTGCTGGACCAAATCAATAAAGAAAAAAATTATTTCAAGACCACATATATAAATTTGATTGATATCAAATGGCATGCATAAAGCACACAAACATGAACCTAACTCAGTAAAAAATCCAATTTTTTAAAATAAACAAACAATAACACCTGCACGTGACATGCTTTTTGCTACCAGGATTCCAGCACAGAGGCAAGTTTTTAGTGCTTAGTTTTTAAGTCCAAATATAAGTTGGAACATAAATATTTTACTTTTTAGTGTAACAATTTTCAATAAAATATGATCATAATAGATGTACAATACTGTTTATTGTTTGAACACTATCTTGGTAACTTTCCTAAACTGGAGATGAATGAGGGAATGTGTCATAAATTATGTGTTTTTATATGAAAAGATAGCATTTTAACCTTAATCACTTGCAACAAGGATGTATCTATCAAGTATCTTTTGACTTAGAATGATTACTTAACAGTATTACTTAAACAACATTCAAACAGAAAAATGAAAATATCAATATCATGGAATTCTTGTGTCCCACAAAGTGTATCATGAAGTTTATTACCCAATTCTTCCAGGCAATTTTGAGTAGTTGCTATAGAAAACCTACAATACAATAACAATAATCAATATGGATCACAACTTAAGTGATGAGCAAGTAGTTCTGACTACTTCATCCACCTAAACTCTGGAATTTAATTATTGCTTTTAATTTAGTTAGATTGAGCTTTGGTTTATGGATTTGGTAAAAACAAATTTCCCAAAGTTGCTGTTCTCCACCTCATGTCCTACAGTGATTGGAGGTGGGCATGCCATTTTTGAATGCTGTAAATTCTAAAAATTGTATCATCATCTGTGGGAAATTTAAAAAAAAAAAAAAAAAAAAAAAAGACAATTCATCCCCAAACATAAACCTAGGGTAAGACTGATGATACCTGGACACTGCACTCCAGCAATTACTTATTGAGCTGAATAGTCAATTTATTTTCATTGTTTGCAGATAGAATCCATCTTGAAATTATTTTCATGTTTACATAAATTCCAAGGGGAGCACAGAGAGGAAATACCAAAAAATGAGCAGGAATGATCAACTGAAAAAAGAACACTAAATATGAAAGCACAATACTTTGTGGCATACCCTCCAGCTGCAGCTGCATGAAGACAAGTCCTGCCAAAGTCATCTGGTGTGTCAATGTCAAAACCTACAAAACAAGTATTTTGTAGAATCATTATGTAGCATCACCTTTCACAAAACTGCTGTCATCTACCGTTAAGAGAAATGCTTGCTAAGCAAACTTAACAGCTGCTTGCAAAAAAGCACTCAGACATTAAAAATCACTTCATTTGAAACACGTCCTTGCTATGTGCAATGTTTTGAAAAACAGGCTTTTAAATGAAACTCAAAGGGATCAGGTAAAAGACAATTAGTTCCTCTGAAGCAAGAGGCTATATTCTTTCTTACTCTATTTACCTGCTAATATTTCTGTGCAATTTACTATTGAATATAAAATACATACAAAAAATTAAGAATATGCTAGGATTTATTAGTGTTATGCAGCAATTACTAATTTGTGGGGATGTCAGCATTACTAAATCCAGGAGCTACTTAAATTTCATCCTTGCGTTTAGTGTCTTAGTCCCAAAGAAAGAACTTTGTTAGGGTAGAGTGATGGCTGCAAATAGCAATTAATTACAGAATGGCCCTTTACAGAACATGGTAATTTTTTCTTTCCAAAATGGCTCAACTATGGAACTTCAAATCTGAGATCACAAAATTTAACTGTGCAATTCCATATCTAACCATGTATTTTGACACAAAGGTTAATATTTAAATCAGGTTTTAAAGCTATGTCTTTGGTTTGAAAGAAATACTATACTCTCCCAAGAGTCTTGTTCTTGCATAATGTAACTTATTCATTAAATCTCTAGTTTTGGTACCTGGGAATGCTGGCTTTTTTTTTTTTTTTCCTCCTTTTTAAGAACTGTTCAACACCAATAAATAATGAACAACACAGGATGTGTTATTCAAAAGTGCTATTCTTTCAAGACTTGTTTTCCTACTCCATATCCCATAAAACAGGTTTTGTATGTACCCCTATGTTCTGCTCCCTTTTCAATAGGCAATGCTATATGGCAAACAACTTAAGAGTTTACCAATTTGATTTGAAAAATAGCCTTTGATGTCTTTTCACATCCCTAAGTTACTTATCTAGTACCACTAACTACTTAAATGTCATTCAGTACTGGAACAAGGCAGAATGATGATGTTTTGTTAAGGTCTGCCATGAATATTAATTGATTTTAAAATGAGAGAGCCTTAGTTTACATAAAAGAGACTTTTCCTCCCAAAACCAAAAAGGGCACGTAGTCTGCAGATACCAATCCCCACATCAAGAGCACATGCTAACATGCTGTTAGCAGCATCGAGTCTCTCCAGCCTGAAGGCTGAACACACTCTTCAAGTCCTTATCTGCTCCAGGCTAGGTTTACATCCAAGTTTGCTCAACTCATGTAAAACACACAGAAACCACTTGCAAGTCTTCTGCAGGGTTTCCTTTGCCATACTGAAACTCCAGTAAGGGCACAGCCAGCACTACAGCGTGTTCAAAAGAGGCGGAGTATCCCTCATTTTGAACACATCGAATTGTCTATTATTGGACAGTTCTTTCCTGGGATGAATCCTTGCAAGCTTGCTCAGGACAGGACAGTAAATAAAAAGCTTTACCAGTACGTAGTTTTAGTTATATTCCTTTAGTTCTTCTCCCAGGCTTCCCTAACAAACAATATAAACCTGGGGAAGCAACTTCTTACTCTTCCTTTTTCTCAACTCTCTCCTCTCCACTCTTCTTTTTTCAAAAAACATTGTCTTCAGATTAATATAGAGCCATTTATTCTTATTCTTCTGTTCCTGAAACTCCCTTTGGACAAATCTGCTTTCTCAGAATTGCAATGGTTCAAAGAGCTCAGAATGCACATCAGACTGGCCAACACAGAAGGTAATGACCTTACAGCCTCCACAACTTCAGAGAGGAGTCAACCAATGAAAGAGAAGAGTAATTTGCATTGCATTTGATTAACAACAAACTGACAATGCAACAGTGTCTTAATGCAGTAGTCCACAGAGTCTTCAGAGCTATTAGGTGCACACTACACGGGTAGGAATAGACGGATCTGTGTGAAGCTAAAGACATCATGGAAGAGGAACAGGAGGATGCTCCATGAAGTCAGAACATCAATCTTTTTCCTTGAAGTCTGAGCCAGTCATCCCACCTCTACCACCACTTTAAAATGCACAAACACAACATTAAAAACTTACAAACACATTATTACAATTTGGATTAATTTTTTTTAATTACTTCTGCAAAAGTTTGCTTTCACTTTAACTATGGACAGACCATTAAAAAACAAGCACTGGCCTCAGGTGACTAGTAAACTATAAAGATTTTTACGCATTACTAAATTAAGATTTAATTAAAAGCTATTCCATGAAATAACGAATGAAGTGCAAAGTACCTGTAAGATTTTGGAAGAGTATCCTACCTGATGAGAGGAGCTTTCTGCAGCAGTCTGAAAATCCACTTAATGCTGCCAAATGGAGAGGAAACATCCCATGTATACCCCGCCTAAGATACACCATAATCAGGTATCACAGTTTCATTACAATTAAAATAAAACAAACATTATTGTGTACCAAAGTGTACATGCATGGTGGGTTCAGCAAATCACCTAATTAGAATACTGAGCTAACTTCATGTATTAAATGCTTTCTTACAAGCTATCAGGATGCCCTAAGTCAGTGCAGCAGTCTGTTAAAACTTTCAGAGCTTTTATTTCAAATACACAAAAGAAAAATCTATTTCCCTTTTGTTTTTCCTCTACAAATTGCAATATACTGAGTAGCTACTTAAAAGTACAGTACAGGATAATATACAAAATACTTCCTATTTCAAGTTGAAGATATTAAAAATCATACTGATCTTGTTAATATAATAAATACATTTCTAAATTCTCTCAGCTTGTATTCATGTCAGTAAAGTTACCTACTTTGCAGTGTCAGCACCACTCGTAATCAGAGTGTTGATTAATAGCTCATGGCCATATCTAGCTGCTATGTGCAAAGGGGTATTTCCATTCTTATCTTCACAGTCTATTTCAGCTCCTATAATCAAAAGTAATTACTAAGTAAGAACATACATAGGTATACAGACACTTCTGTTAGAAAAACAGCACTGATTATAATATAAGGAACATTAATAATTGTCAATGAATAATTACTTTGAATTTAAAATCTATACAGCTTCCAGAGGTACTAGGCAGTTAAAATAAGCAAAGTAGGGAAAAGCATTGTATTATGTAACTATATGGGACAAACGGTCTACAATCTGGGTTATGGAAGAGAAATCTATGCAATTTTCCTGCATTCTGAAAAAGAAATGTTTCTTCAGTGTAACTTATCAGAGTTTATAAGCAGATACTCCAGACTCCACCATTAACTGGTCTACTACTGGGCACTGGCTATGAAAAAAATTCAGTACGTTGCTACCAACACAAGAGAACAAAAACATCCATAATACTGGAAAGCTGGTGACAAAAATACTCCCTCCCCCTTTTTACCGTTTTGAATGATGGTTTGGGATCTTGAAAATCTACCATGGATCGCTGTCATGTGCAAAGGTGTTTTCCCATCTTTACTCTGGAAAAGAAAAAAACAATCCCTGCGTTTACTTATGGCCAATAACAGTAATCCACCACAACTGACCAAAAAAGGGCATTCTTTTAATTCTTCTTTTCCATCTATTCCATCCTTTAAATCTTTTCTATGCACTTCTGCCAGACAAATGCTGGCAATGACAAGTCTGCATGACATGGCAAGCTTTTCACAAGAGCTGCTCTTAACCACTCTTCCAGCTGTGAGTGACAAGTCAGTAATACTCCCTCACACTTATGTCTTTAAGAGGATCTCAAGAGGATGATGACAGCACACAACTTTATCAAAAAGCCTATGTCCAGCTCTTCTCCTGCCCAAGTCTAAAATAAAACAATGCTTTGTTTCTTGAAAGAAACGCACCTTCATTTACTAGAGAGTAAATTACACATTATATTAGAAGACAAAACATTAAAAAGCTCATGTTGTTTCTTGACAATTTCTGTAAAGGGATGTTTATAAGCAGTTTATCATAAACCACAAGTAATCCCAGGGTAGAACTATTCAACCCTAATTGGCACTATACGTTTGAAATGCACATCTTAAATGTGCACATAGTCATTCAGCCAGTAAAGATGTCCTTTAAGTAGGCCAACAATGCATAAGAAAACTTCAATTTCTAACAGCTCAATCTCAATGCACTTACAAACCCATTTTTTCTGTTATTATTTCTTTAGGATGATTTTCCCCTTGTACTGTATCATAGTAAATGGAAAAGCTTTACTGTAGAAGAAGGTTCCTACAAATGCACACAAAAAATTGCAAACATGACAAGAAAACAAAAGGACTCCTGAATGTACACACATACCACACCTTTAAATTTTAAAAGTAGGCTTTGAAGACTATGAAGTGTTCACAAAACACAAAGCTGAAAAACACAAAGATGGGAGGGGGAGCACACAATATGAACATATGCACTGAAATACCACAGACTGCTGTCATGTGCAAAAGTGCCTTCCCATCTTTACTCTCCCATTGAAACTCAATGGCAAAGCTTCTATGGATGTGTTACTGAAAGTCTGTTGGAGATCCTTATAGGAAAAGATAGCTGTGGAATTTTTAGTTGTGTCACCACACAGAGCAGCATACACCACCTACAACAATGCTATTATGGGAAACATTGTCTTCTCAGACAGAGATTGAAAGAAATAAAATACTTGATAATGAAAGTCAAGTTATCGCCAGATCTTTCAGCTAGCAGATTTCTTTGACATAAATAATCCAAAAGAAAACATACACATATCCATAGCAGATGCAAATAGACACAGAAAGTGGGGTTGAAATCCACGTGAAAAATTGGACAATCAATTTCAATTCTGTCAGCCAGGATCACAGCACATGACAGAGCAGCTACGGTCTAATGTCAACTTGTGTTGTCTTCAGTGAACCTCAATTAAATGTGGTAATGGGAAAGACATCACCCACATCTCTATCACTACAGAAAACATATCCACAAAATACTTTAGATCCCTTTTTTTTGCTAAGAACAATTTTCCAAGAACAGTAGTTGTTATTAGACAGAAATAATACAGAGCATAATGTGTCCTATCAAGTGATTACTCAGATATTAACTGTATTCAAGACTACTGAGCTTTACTGAGGATCAAGGGAAATGTGGGTCTACCATGTCACAGCATTTCTCTAAGTGAAATCTCCCCCTAGCAACAATTCTTCTGTTCTAGTACCACCAAAGGAAGTAAAAAACTATTTCTATTTAGGTCACTGAACTTTCAAACAGCAATGGGGCCCATAAAACAATTAATACTGTCCCATTACATACTCATTTCAATGTGTTCTTCCATGCATGGAAATCCTGAACAGTGAGGAGAGAGCACTGCAGTAACGAGCAATACTTAACAAGATTCCCTGTTCTACAGTGGACACTGACAACGCTATGAAAACAAGTAGGAAATTACGTCCTCTGCATGCAGAGGTGAAAAAAAGCATATAACATTTCTGCTGTTCTATTATCTTCTGCCACATAATCTGTTCTTGAGATGAGGCCAGATTCACAGAAACACACAAGAACTTACCCTCCATCTGCCATCAAGAGTGTTTCTGCTTTGCTCTCCCCACTGTCACCCACAGCAGAAAGTGCTCTAATAGTCCAGTCTAATCTGCACCTAGATTACCATCCATATCCCCTGCTACCTCTAACAACACAGAAACAGCTGCACATTGGAGGAAATTATTGAATCAGCCTGCACAAGCAAGATAGGATGAAAAACAGATCTTATAACCATTTTAAGAACAACTTTGAACTTAAGCCTCAGTATTTGGAAACAGAACAGAACACTGGTTTCACTAAATACTTAGGAAGAATGCCCTAATTCTACAATTTATTCTTACCTACACAACATTTTTTTTTTAAATTTGGGATTGCTCTTATGATTAAATCCAAGATTTACCTTTATAAGATCTGACCAGGGAAGCAGAAGTTTACTGGGAAATTATTTTCTTTTGCCTCAGTTCTTGCACTGTTCAACAGTGCAAGTGTCAAATTTTCATATACAAAGTAAGGCTGTTCACACCTTCAGGTGCAAATTTACAGGCCAAATTCTTTCACACTGGTATAAATACACCGAAATGCTGTTAGCAGAATTACAATGGAAACACCTTGATGAGGAAATAGGATAAATGCTTCTTTAAAGCTATAATTACTTAAAATCTGTACACAGCCCTACTTGCTTAATTTTGCACTTAACAGTTTTGATACATACTAAATCAACACATTTTAATTACACCCAACCTACAGCTAAAGCTACTAATGCTCTTTCTGAAATGGAGCTCTCCCCACGTCTTTCTTCTACATCAGAAATCTACACAAAGTTACGAACCCTTGCAATCCTGCATATAGAAAAACAGTAATTCTTGGCTTGGTAATATTTGTCACAGGATCACAGAATGGTTTGGGTTGGAAGAGCCCTTAAATATCATCCAGTTACAACACCCCTGCCATGGGCAGGGACACCTTCCACCAGACTAAGTAGCTCAGAGCCCCATCCAATACAGCCTTCCAGGAATGGGGCATTCACACCTTCTCTAGGCAACCTGTGCCACTGCCTCACTATCCTCACAGTAAAGGATTTCTTCCCAATACCTACTACTCTAACCCTACCCTCTCTTTAAATTTGAAGACATTCCCCTTTAACCTGTCATTGAATGTCCTTGTACAAAGTCCCTCTGCAGTCTTCTTGTAGGCCCCAGAAGGTGCTGTAAGGTCTCCTTTGTTCTTACTTGTCTAAGTAACATACATATATAATCATTCGTGTATTTAACATTGTGGGATTATTTTCATGGTAGATCACATGTTTCTGAGAAACGATGTTTCCAGAATGTAGGACAGAAGTCAGCCAGCCCTGCAACACTGAACACTCAGTCATACCCAGCCTGGGACATTATGCAGAGCAGAAAGCTGGCAACAAAAATAAATGGACTGTGACCTAGATATTTTAGGACAAGTTAGAAATAAACCCTGTAACACAGCTCCTTACTTCTGCAGGGTGCTTTGGTCATGAATTTTTCCACAACTGAGTTATGTACATTTTCATTAAATAAGCCACACATCTAAATATATGTAACAGTGAGCAGGAACATACATCTAAGATTTTTTCCACATCAAAGAGCTTATTTTTAAACTACCTCAAAATTTTCAGTTGGCTATGGGTTTCATACTAACAATAAATATAAAGTTGTGTTTTAGAACTAGTTAGTTGAAAATCAGGGTGAATCACTGTGAAAATTACTGCTTATATAAAGTGAACTACAAGCATCACGATTTTACAGAGAAATGTCAGCTATTCTAACATTCATCTCCTGACCAGGTTGTACTGCAAATTCAAGCATAAATCTCTTAAACTGATTTTCTTAAAGAAACAAGAGGACAGATAATTCCTACCAGATGTGGGCGATAGTTCAGGCAATTAGACATTTTGCATAAGGAACACTTGGACTCCTCATTCCATGCACCTGTTTCCTACTTTCCCTAGCCTAAAACCTGTCAACACACCAGATACTGCCACTAAATATTTCTGAACACAGCTGAATTTTCTTTACTGGAATAAAAATCAATATAATACAAAACAGAAGGTCTCACGTCATGACTTTACACTACAAACTGGAGAAGACAATAAAAGATACAGGTTATAGTTTGCTTTTATGCTTGTGTGTATTAGAAATTCTGTCTACAATAATACTAGATTCTAAGGAATATTCTGCAACCAAAGACTTGTGACCAAGTAGAGATGTAAAATGTATACTGATTCTGCTTACCAAGTTTTGCTGAAGCTATTAAAACACCAGCTGTTCCATTGGCCTGATCTACTTATATTTGTATTTTTAATGCACCCTTCCCAAATCTGCCTAACTATTCTAGGATCTTACATTATCAGCCCTTCAACTGCTCCAGCAATTAGCCTGTTCATAGACATTTCTCTAAAACATCTTTGATTTCTTTCATGTCATTTATTTATAAGAAAAAGCATGTTCTTTAGCATTTTTTCAAATTATTTGCTTTTATTTACATGGCTAGACTAGGGAAAACAAATTATACAGAATTATGACATTTAACTGTAATCAAGATTATCAGACAGTACTGTCATCCTTCTTCTTTATCCTTTTGGGCTATTTAATACATCCCATTGAGGTTTTCAGATTCTGATCAAGTTTCTTGAACCAGAATACTGGCTCAATATTATAACAGTACTTTTCATACAAGTACTCCATCTATCAGTGGGAACCTCTAAAGGTTATCATAGCAAATATTTTTGAAAAAATGACCTCTATAAAGATGTACTGCATCTTCAAGCATGAATGGGTGGCTGTGGATACACCTACCTTTATATTTACATCCGCTCCGTTGCAGACCAAAAGCTCTAAACACAATGCTCCATGTGTTGATGCAGCAGCAAAGTGCAAAGGTGTAAACCCCTTCTCATTCACTTGATTCACATTAGCACCACAGTCTATGAGTTCATTCACTACAACATCTTGCCCATTATAACAAGCTACATGAAGGGGAGTATTTCCATAGGCATTTGGTTCGTTCATCTATCAGACAAGAAGACCCCAAGATTAGTTAGTAGGCAGAAAACTTTATAATGCATTAATGCAACATTTAATTTTAATAAAGAAAAATCTCATGTCGTGAGATTCTGTTTTGGAACTCTTCAAAATCAGCAATTAAAAGCAAGTTCTGGGTGTAGCACTCTGACTGAGACGTGTGTCCTGGGGAAGAGTATGATTGCTTTACAAGTGAGCCAACCTCCTCCAATTGTCTCCACACCAGTTTCCTGTGTGCAATTTAAGAGAACACACACATGCCAAAAATGTCAACAGTGGCAATTTGTACAGACACTACATACAAAGCATAGCACAGCACAGACCTCTATAAAACAGCATTCACAAGTTTTTGCTGAAAACAGGTCAAAGAGACTTTTTCTGGAGGGAGTGTCTGTGGGTGTGTATAGAATAGAATTTGTTGTTGTACACAACATGATACTGAATTCTGATCTACTTCTCAATAAAGAACTTAGGCTGCAATCTCCAGCCTTGCAAGGCTAAAATGTGATTCACAATGTAGATTGCTTACAGAGTTTCACAGTTTACTGTTAGGATACTTTCTATGTGCAGTTACATTAGAGCATTTTAATTTCTTTTGCATTTGAATACCAATATGGCCTTACTTACTGTAGTATTGAAATTTCTCACAATTTTTAGTATTTCCCAAAATTTATATGGTGTGAGAAAGTCAATGACATCTGTATTTTATGAACTGAAGCAAAGCATTTAATTTCCTGCACTTCATAAAGGATTGTGTGGCAGAGCTAGGATCGGAGTTCCAGCTCAATGAATTAAGAGCAAGAAATAACAAACAAACAAAAAAACCCTATAAATTACACATTCTTTTCAAACTATTGTGAAAAAATCTGCAAAGGTCTTAAGTTACCTGCAGAAATGTGATTTTATAACAGAAAAAATAGTATTTCCAGAGAGTTTCATTCACACGCCTTTGCTGTGTCATAACCTGTCCCTAAATAAACATTGTGTTATAGCACTAACAAGAATATTTCAGACAATAAAAAAAAAAAGTATCACTTAGTTTTACTTTTCCTTACTTCAACACCAAGATCCAGAAGATATTTGACTACACTGATCATTCCACTAGATGCTGCAGCATGTAAGGGTGTATATGATTTCTTGTCTTTGCATGTCACTTCAGCTGTATGGGTCACGAGTAATTTCACAACTTCAATATGACCTAATAAAGACAAATAAAATGAAGCGTAATTTTTTATCAACCAGCATAGATTTGCAAATTTAACAATTCTACAATTGTTATAACATGATCAAGACATTATTCATTTGGACCTAACCTGGAAAACAAAGAATTGTTCTTGTTTTCTAATTCTATCATCAACTACAAAAGCAACATAAAATAATAATTTCCAGACACCACCTCCAACAATCACAGCATCTACATTGCAAAAATAAATTTGCATATCCAAAAACAATCTTGCCTTCTGCTTATGCAGAACTAGAGGCAAAGTAACTTTGTAATTATTAAACATGTACTGCAAATCTATGTTAACAACTCAAGAGACAGCATGACTGTCAGACTCCCGTCACCTCAACTGCAAACACGTCCATTAAAATTCCTAAATCTTAAGCAGAAACATTGCAAAAATTAGACAAACATGAAAAGCAGAAAATATTCTACTTGCAAAGTGCTTAAAATGTAGAATCAAATCACACAGGATTTAGCAAAGGTCTGTTTTCAAGACTGACTCAGACGGTCTCTGCGGAACTGTAGCCTTTTGAAAGCATTAACTGTTCTCCTAAGACAATGGGAGAAGAGTAAGAGTCGAGTTGGGATCATGAGAAAGGGATGACTGGGGGAAGTTCTGGGTGGAAAAGGGAAGGGGGGGCAGGATGCCCCTCCTGAAGAGGTGGGCAGCAGTTGTCACTGCCAGCTTTGTGCCAAGGGTCCAGATACCACACCACTGCTGCAAAGGACAAAGAGCTTTCCCCTTGTGACCACATGCTTCTCCACTGGCGTGTAGGCAGGTGTGACGCTGCCTGCTAAGAAGCCATGAAAATTGGGTAACCAAAACAATCTGTCATACTTGCTCCGTGGTTAATTTAACTGCCAAACAAGTCATCACTGAAACTGCACAGATAATCATGACAAAGTCTGCTGAATAAAGAAAGTAGTACATGAGTTTAGCAGAACATGATACACTTAGTGCTTTGCCTTTGTAACTGACCCATACAGACAGACGTGGGATTCTTTGTTTTGCTTTCCAAGTTACACTCTTGCCTTACCTAAAGAAGTGGTGAGGGGCACACTGAATACTTATGCTTATACTTACCCAGTCAGACATCTAAGCAGAAAGTATCAAATCCAGCTTTCACTTTAAGTGCTTCATAAAAAGTGAGGGTCTTCACTTTTTACAAGCATTTGCAAAAGTTTGAAGAGGAAGTGACTACCCAATGGAATACAAAGCTGTTTTTATAAACATTCAGCCACAATGATACTTATTTTATGCTGCATGCCTAACAGCACACAAAACACCATTTCACCCAGCTATACCAATCAAAACCATAAGAGTTCACCTGTGCAATGTGAAGTGCTGCAATTTTTCACTTCTCAATTACTTCAGTATTGTATGAAAGAAGGGTAAGAGAAATGTAAACATGATACTCATCTTCTGACACAAATACAGTGGGGACAAGAATGAAAACAAGCCCTACATGAGAGACAGAAATCCAGAAGATACTGAAAGCAGTGAAAGAAATAGAAAGAAACAGTGGCAGAAAAAACTTCACAGAGAAGATAAAAATCCCCCCAAAACCCCTGACCTGCACCAGCAGCGATCAGTGGAAGACTCTCAAACAGAAGAGCACGGTACTTGACATGAGAAATGCTGCAGAGACATCCCGATGCGCTAATGAGGGCAACGCTAGCACACAAGAACCTAAGTCCATGTCAGTCACAGCACTGCAGCTGGACAACGCTGGAGCTGGGTGAAAGGCAGGAAGGAAGGGAAACAATGGATATAACCCTAGAAAGTTATTTATAGTAGAATGACGAAAAACATGACTTTTTTATTCAGTGGTCAGTTTTACACGGTGGAAAAGCTTTTAAGGTTTTCTTCAAACAATCAGAGCAATGCAAAATTGCTCTAAATTGTGAAAGAGAGTGTTGCAAATTTTTTTCTTTGATTGAAGACTTAAAAAAAATTTTTCTACTCTGTTGTCTACAAGGATATTTGGGTTGATCGATGTAAGTTAAACTACATTTTTCCTGCCCAAACACTGTGTGTTAACAGTTTCCTGTTAATAGCCCACAAAACAGCACCAACTAAGAATTGGAATTAATGTAGCTTATCTGAAAAACAGAAGACTTTTTTCTCATCTAGGCAAGCACAAACCAGAAAATGTCTCTGTCATCTCACTGACACTTGGCAGATTTCTGCCATCTCATGCACAAGTTTCATTCAACAAAATTTTGCAAATAGCCACCTTGAGTAAGGTGGTTGGACAGCCTGCCATAGACACTGCTTTGCAGATACAAATACGTTAAAAATACTAATGCAAAACATTGCAAAGCATGTTGGATCAATAATGAAGAATGTTCATTAACTTCTGGGGTTTCAAGTACAGGTATCAGTACCTGAAGTGCAATAACATCCAGCTTTGAATTGTAAGTTAAGAGCATTAATGCTGTGATGATCACTTCATAATTCACTGGTACATTCAAGTCTTTCCAAGTCTGACAAAGGACAATAAGTACATTAGTCTGGCAGTACTACCAGTGTGTTGATCAAGACTGTGAGAACAACAATTGCCCACTCCGGGAATAAGAATGGTAATGCAAGAATCTGCAGTTTCAGGGATGAAATATTCTTTAAAATACAATACCCAGGGTTGCTGCAATAATCCTCGGTTTCAGATGCCCCTTGTATCAACTACTTACTTTTTGTCTAGAATTACTACAAATTTTTACACCTGTGATTAGACTCGCTGATTTAAGAACACAGTTCCTCCTTTTTAAAGTACAAAATCATTTACCTTACTTTTCTTTTTCCAACAAATTGATTTTTCTCACAACAAAAAACACATTTACAAGGTAACTTGAACTGTAATATTAATGGTTTTCTGGCAGACACACAGATAACCTCAATGCATATAATGCAATTTTTTTCCCTAGAGCTATATAAACCCAGTAAAGACAAGTAATCTGTTTTTTACTACCACAGTAGTAATCAACTGAAATATGTACATACCCATATATGCTGCCCAGTGTATAGCTCGTCTGTCTTTCTTGTCAAACGCATTAATATTGGCCCCTCTAGACAACAGTAAGCTGACCATCTAAGAGAGAGCAGAGAAATCTTTTACTCCTAATAGGAAAGGAAATTCTGCTTAGAAAAAGAAAATCACAGAAGAAAACAAAAATACACGTGTTCTTTTAGGATTTAAATGTGCTGGTTTTTTAATATTCCATAAGCTTGAAAAAACCGGCTGCCACAACTTGGCCGCAATAATGAAGTGACTGTAGGGAACACAAAACTTGATGTCAGCAAAAACATTTCTTATTTTAATACAGCAAAGCTGTGAAATCTTTCAAATCTTCAGTTATTACTAAGGGATTCACTAAGGCTAATCCCTAAAAGCAAGCCTATTTTCAATGTGTCTCCAGTTACCTATGTACAATTAATGGGAATTTCTTGGCGGTCATTTTTCAAAGCTTCAGTATTAGGCAAGTTAGAACTCATTACACGTATTTCCTTCACATTTCAGTAACAACACATTCCATATGCTCACTATTTACTGAACAGAAAAATATTCTGTTTTTTCCATTTTAAATGTGCCCACTACTAGTTTAACTCCTCTTAACTTCGCAAATTTGCATCTGTCATAAGAAAAATGGACACTGCAATAACCTTTCAACTAAAGGACGTAACATTTATTTTCCACAACTGTTGTGTACAGAAATTATACAAAAGACAAATTTAAATACAAAACAGAGGTTGGGGTTTTTTTGTGGGGATGGGGGAGACATGATTTTAAACCGAGAAACTAAACATGAGAAATGTGAACGTCAGAATAATGAGTGGAAAACAAGTTAAGAAAATTAACTTTTACCTCAACGTGTCCACTGAAGGCTGCATGATGCAGTGCAGTTCTGCCTGCTCGATCAGACACATTTACATTACTTAGGAGAGGCACCAAAGCTTCAGCACACTTCACAGCTTTGTTTGCAGCTGCTATGTGTAGGGGTGTCTGCCAGTTTTTATCACGAGCATTGACATCTGCTGAATGCTTTAACAACACCTGAACAGCATCCTGAAAACAGTTACAAAAAAAACAAGCCCCTTAGTAAAGATCTGAAATGTCAGTCTTAAATTGAAGGACAGTATAGTAGAATGTAATTCTTTACAATTTGTTCACTTGTAAACATAATCTTACACTTTGGGCTTTGTACTTTGTCATAAATCCAAATTTGGGGATGTTCTCATGAACATGAATAATATATTCTCTACAGGATCCAACCAAATCAACCATTTCCAGATCTTTTATCCAATTCCTTAAGTCACCTGACAAATTGTTTTGCCATCACAACTGATTTCCAAAGCTCAATAAACCACCTTAGGATTTCTTCCATTGCCAAGGATTAGTGAAGTACTATGAACTTATGACTATTCATCAATCTGCCAAGCAAAAGTTTTGAACTGTCAAAGTCTAGAAATGGCAAAAAGAACAGATTATTAAATGCACATTTAGAAACCACAGATAAAACAGAGCATGGTCACAAAAAGTTTCAACATACACTGTTGCAAAACTCCTGAAAACCGTTTTAAAATATTGCACTGAATTCCATCTCTCAGAAAGATTATTCATTTCCTTTTGTTAAAGTACAAGCTGTGAAAAATTGACAAATTAGACTAACTCTTACAGCAAGATAAACAAATCCCATTAAAATATGTGCACACAATTGGAATGCATAAAAATTACATGTGTTGGTGACATCAACATGATGATGAAAATTGCATTTTACATCAACTGTGTGACCTTCCCAGAATTCACGAACTGCTTTTAGTGACTGCCAACTCAGTCACTGAGCACACAAATAATTGATTACCACTTTGAACTTAAAACATGTTATCACAAGTTGTTACTAGAAAGTTTGAATTACACTAAGTAGGCACTATTCTCAGCTATGAGGAGAATGCTAAGTAACTCTTGATTCTATTTATATATTTAGTAATTGAATTATATTTAAAACGTTTGAATTTCTTGTACTGTCAATAAAAAAGAAAACAGAAACAAATATAAGTGAATATACTGCATCACGGGCTTGTAATTTAAATGAGAAATGGAATAGCTCTTCAATTCTCTGAGAAACTGAAGCAGATTTAATACTTTAAAAAACTAATTACATTTTAATTCTTGTCTTTTTAAAACCAAGTATTAAGAAATACCATAGAAGAACAAGGAAGTTGTAGAACAGCTGTTACCCGTTTTGCAGAAGGAAGCACCATAATACTAGTATGAAAATAATGTATCTCATTTTTAAGCATATGTATTGATGAATTTTGTAGTTACTGAATCTACTTAGGGCTTTTTTTTTTTTTAAATTTGCAACTTACATCAGGTGCACAAAAATATAAAGGCCTAGAACGTGACTGTCTTGACATGAAATTGGCTGAACTTGCACAGTTGAGAGCTAAATCTGTAACTCCAGCTATTTTCTATGTTTCAACGTCCTTGTTTAATTGCAGCTGTCCTTACTTCACAAGTAAGTCCAGATGTTTTACTGAAATAATTATCAAGGTTTTTCATTACAGCTTTTCATCTAATGCCCCAAACCCATACATGTCTGTCAGCTGGGAAATGGTGCCTACATATATCAACCACCTATATGGGCTCCCATGACTCACCATGTTTATAAATAGAGAATTCTGACAAGCGCCTATCGTTGCCTTTTGGGTAAATAGCCTGATTGGTTTACATGTGTTGTTTGCCTTTGGTTAGTATTTTGTTTAAAATCTTCCACATTTTGAAAGATGCGAGCACAGTTGCATTTCTTGAAGATACCATTTAGGCCCAGTTTGTCTGCAGCACTCCTCCCTGCAAGCATTACTGTTGTGAAGAGCTTTTACTGCTCCTCAGCTCTGAAGAATGCAGCATTTGGTGTTTTGGTCAGCTCCCAAAGGAGCAGCCTAAAAATATCTCAAGAACAAATAGCATTTGGGAATAAGGCACCCTTGAACATTCATTTTCAAACGCTGTTTTGAATAGCATGATCTCCACATAACTTGGCTATTAATGCTAGTGACAAAATACTGCCATTTACCCAGGGAACTCAAAAGCAAAACCTGAAACAAGGCTTGTTTACATAATTCATGGATCAAATACTTCAGTGCTTGTCAAAACTAAAATATTCACATCTATCTTCTCAAACAAAAATTTACTAGTAAAAAACCTTTATTTGAGACATACTGAAATGAGCATCAGTTTGACTCAGGATCTCAAAGGAGAGAGTTTTGCATAAACAAGCTCAGCATTTCTCTGTTTTGATCTTCTACAGGCATTTAAATTTTTTATTAAGGCAACCACAATAGAGAAACAATAACAAACTAATTTCTTACATTATTATACCCTCACAAATAAACTGGCAAACTTCAAGAACATTCTACATTTAACTTATTATTTTTATAGTCATTTTCAGTACTATTATTATTAATTAATCACTTAAAAAAAAAGACATTTGCAGGCCTTTATAGAACCATTTATTTCTTCAATGCCTGAACAGACAAGCATGTACAAACCACAAAGAAATGCAAAGACTATGCTGTAAAAGCTCTACTAAATCTTAATTTATCTCTACTTCCCTCATGCTGAACCATTCTGGTTACCTTAGGAGAAGTAAACTGAACTTGAAAACCCTATGTGCAGAATCCTCTGCTAAGGAAATTGCAGAGAGCAAAGCTGAGAACTGTAAATTTAAAGTTTCCTCCCCTTGTTCGTGCTCAGGCAAGTGATATGCATACCTACATACCTACCCCTCAATAGGTTACACCAACGTGCAGAAATGTTCTGCAATTCCAAATGTTTGGAGTAGTTTCACTTTTTAAAAAACAAACAAGGGAGAGAAAGTAATCTGAGATGCCTTATTTTAAAACGAAGCAGTCACAAAAAGCAACATACCTCACTACAAGATGCTACAGCTCTGTGTAAAGGAGTCAACCATTTGCTGTCTTTGGCATTAACTCTAGCTCCTGTAACAAAAAATAAAAATAACAGAAATTTAAAATATATGTATAAGATGACAGAAATATTTTCAAGAACAGAGACAGAACTATTGAAAGTTACTTATTCTAGGCTCATTAATACAGTATAATGCAAAAAATGGAAAGGAGTCCTTTCTCCAGCTGAAGTACAACACTTTAAGGAAATTCTTTTAACACTGTACCCATAACACTCTTCCACATCAAAGTATATTTATATTTTTACACTTCATATTTTTACACTTGGTCATTCTCCATATTCTTTTGCTCTTCCAAAGCCACATAAAAGGCTGTTGTGTAAGAAAGACAAACTCCCTGCTTCCATTCAGCAACAAAAATCTCATGCTTTCTCATTACAGCTGAAATTCTCCACTAAAACAGAAATAGAGGGTATGTTTACTCCCTATGCCTCCAGTTTCCTTGTGGTTGGTGTGTCTGATGCACAGGTATATAGAATGAGGATGATTTGTCTACTGGGAATTTGGGAAAAAGTCTTCACTACTCTACCAGGTCACCTACCCACCCCAGGACATCCTGATCCTCCCTTCATGAGAGAGATGAACAGCCACACTTCTGAAAGCATTGAGCAAGAGCAGTTCATGGCCCCAGAAAACAAGGCTGCACAAACATCTGTAAGGGACACAAGCCTGGGTTTGGATTTTGATTTTTTTTTGTTAATAATAAAATGAAAGAAAGGTTTGGGAACTTTTTTCCCCAGAAGGAAGCAGTCGAACTATGTTTTAATTTCCAGTGATCTCCAACAAGCAAGAAAACTAAATGTATAAGGTTAATAATTTAATTTCTTACTGATACACATACACAACCATGTAGGTTATTTATACTTTGAATGGAAATTTATCCATATTTATTTCAAAACTAAGATTTTACAGGGATAGCTTAGATGAAATGTTACATTCTTGAAAAAAACAGTTTGGAAATACTTTTGGAAAGAATCACACAGTAACATTAATGCTACATAATCACAGTTTATTAGTTTGTCAGGCTAAACAGTTTTGTTATGTCAGAACCAACTGTAGATTTTCTATGCAAAGAATAGAAAAGGATGGAAGGCCAGTGAGGACACTCAGCTGAGAGACAGGGTATTTTGATCCAAGACCTGCACCAGCAAAGAAGCTGAACAACCTGATCAAGAAACCTAACAGTCTGTACAGAATCATGGTTGTATATATTAACCAAACCAAATATCTGAAGTCAATTTTCTTGATTTTTATTCAATCCTTTCCTTTTAAGAACAAAAAACATGGAAACTGATGCAGGATTCAAACTCCAAATTTCATCCTAGGTCTTCCAAGCACTAGACAGAGCCTGAGGTGTAACAGCTGACTATAACTGCAGGGATTTCCATTTTTCCTTATCCAAATTTCAGAAGCTTTGGGTGTCATTCTATTTTTCCAAGTGCAAAAGTTTTTGAAAAATAAGACTGATGAATAGGGAAGAAAGTCTAAGTCCATTTGAAGAAAACTCCCACACACAATCTAACAAAAGTTTAAGAGACTTCATAATACAAATATCTGCTTTTGTCAAACATCCTAAGGACCCAGTGCCATAACATAATGTACTGTATCACATTCTGCACAAAACTCAAGCAAAAGAATTTGAGGATTCTAAAAGTCACTAGGAATGAATGTCTTATGATTTTGGCAATCCTTCCCAAAAGACAGTAAGTGACGAATGAAATCACAAATATAATGAAGTAATGAGCAGCAAGTGAGAATGTAATTAATATATTTTGAAAGTACCTGTAATTCTTGATTGTCTTTCAGGTAATGTTGTTCATACCTTGTTTTTAACAGAAGATACAAAAATAGGAGCCAAACTGGTACTCGAAGCTTCACCTGACTTCATGTCTAACCAACAACCAAGGAATGAAGACTTTCAAAGTCTGATTTCTATCTCTGATTTTAGGATACAAATGTCTTTAAAGTATTTTAAAGAACTTAAGGGAGTTTCTAAATCATTAATTACTCTCCTGACTTTCCCCAGGAAAATGCACTTGCAAGACTTGAGGTCAGGTCAGATCCATCCAGGTAATGAAGCCCGAGACAGGAGAAGCACCACGCGCATCCCAAGGGAGAAGTGCAGGTGTCCACCCCAAACAAGTGGCAATTACCTACGCTGTAGGTCTAAGTGAAAATGTGCATAGAGTCCAAGCAGTGTTTATGGGTTCAGATAAGGTGTTTACTGACATTTCTGCTACTTTTAACACACAGCTTAAAAACTGCACCAGAAGATACAAAGAATGCTATACCAGAAAGATACTGTATCAAAGGTTTTCCCAGTGGTAAATTAATCACACTTGCTAAGACTAAAAGAAATTAATATATGAAAGTAAGGAAATCAGCACTAGCCAAAGAAATGTCTAAGGAAATTTTAAGTGATACCTAAAAGTAACACAGTCCTCTCAGAAGAACAAAAATCAGTAGAGCAACATCTGCTCCCCATCCCATATTTGGTCTTCTACCCAAAGAAACCAGAAAGGCTAGGTCTAGCACATCCCATAATTAAAACAGTGTAATATGTTATAGACACTAAAATAAGCTAACTTTTCAAGTGACAAAAAAATAAATTGTAGATTCTCTGACAAAAAAACCCCAAAGCTGACTTTTGACAACAAATCTAAATCTCTGATGGACATACTTAAGAAAGAATCACCAAGTTTGTTTTATCCCTCCACAACAAAAACTCTTAAAGAAGTTGCAAAATTGTTATATTGAAATACAAAGTTTTTAAGCAATAATCAGAATAAATGTACTACCAAAAAACACATATACATTATTAATTTTGGAACTGAAATATCTATAGCTCTAGAGACATTAAACAAAACAGTATTTTTCAATTTAGAGAGAGATTTTTTGCCCTTAAATTTCTCTAAGAAGCCATGTTGCCAAAAATAATTTAATTTCATAAAAAAGCTTCTCCAAATAGCCTTGCATCTGAGGACATAACCCCCCTCTAAGCTGTTCTTTACTCCCTAGCACATGATTTAGGGAAAATGTTACTGCTCCTCCCTCCCCCGTCAGATGTTCTCCATGGGTCATAAAGCTCCCTCAAACCTCTCAGTCCCACCACACAACAGTGAGGGAGCTTAGAGCCTTGATTATCTGAGGTTAAGCTCTACTCCAGACCACTGCAAATAAATGTTGCCAAAATATATTACACCTCTGTGGAACAACTTTTGCTTTTGGGTGATTTGTTTCATGGTTTGCTTAAAGACAGTTTGAACACCCGTATGTGTGTAACTCACTGCCCAACACTGCTGATGCAATATTATCTCCGTGAAGCCCAACCTTCTGACGTGTTAACCAGGGCATTTCTCACATTTCAAATGCCAGTTATACAGCAGTTTGCTCTTTCAAAGCACCTTACAGTGTATCTTGATCCCCAGTGTGCAAAACGGGAAAAAACCCAATCCCAAAAAAACCCCACCCACCACACTGGATCTTCCAGACTTCAGGGGCCTGGTCTTAACGTGTTTATTAAAATTGTTCAAATATTAATTTGTTTACTTTAAAATTTCTTATATTTCAATTCTTTTAACGCCACAGAGTTTGCAGGAAAAGGATTAGGGGGCTTGCCAGACAGATCAAACACAATACTGCAACACAAATATTCAACTTGAACTTAAGAGCCAATCATGTAAATGACCCTCCTCTAAAACTGCACCTTCCAAAAAAACTAGATTATTCTTCTACATTGGTGCACTAAACCAAAACATTCAACAAGGTCACCACTTTCATCACCAATTTTGCTAGTACAGCCTAGTAAGTTTACACATCTAGGCAAATATAAAAGCAGGACTGTTTGCTCTGCAAAAGGTGGGGGTAGGGAGAATGAGAAAGATAGAAGTATTACATAATTTTCTTCCCTCATCCCTGAATCTTACATTTCGTCTTGCCAAGTTGCATTCACAAGACTGACAATTAGAAAGACAAGTTTTATTTAATAAATATAGTACAGAAGCTACTGAAAAACTCAGTGATGCTTACTTTTAGCAAATTTATGTTTCAGAGGCCTGTTTTCCAACTGAATACATGCACTGATTTGCAGAATGATCCTGGAGGTTCTAATTCTATCAGTTTTTCCTCCCCTTGTAATTGCACATTTCAATGTGCTATTAGCCACCAATTCCTGGCCATATATTTCTGCACTCCCATTGCTACTTCTTGGTGTCCATATCCTTATATTCAAGTAAGAGCTAGCAACTCAGCCATCTCTTGGAGAGACAGGCAAGGAATGACTGGGCAGGAAATGCTGCAAGGAGCAACCATACACCTCCTCCTTCACCCATGAAGTGCCATACAATTACCTAGCCATGTCTCTCCCTTCACCTCTGGATTTCTCTCTTAAGAACTTTTGCTGTGACTCTACTCCCGAACTCCTCTGCACCAGAACTGTTCCTCTTTGTAAATGTCCTCAGAAGACTAATGAACGCCATGGCTGCATTACTTATGCATCATTAGTTGGAAACAGATCTAGAAAAGAAATACAACAGAACTGACAAGACATTTTCATCTTTGCTCACAGTACTGATTTAAGTACTGAATTGCCTTCCACTGTTCTGCTGCAGTCTGTATTTTTAGACTTTCAAGGATGGTATTTGTTATTGTACAAGATGTGCTAGGACTGAACAATATCATAATATAAGCAAAGAAAGAGAAAGTATTTTCATTCAATTATGCAATAAAGACACCTGGTATTTGAAGCTCTGAAATGTTTATTTAGGAGCAAAAGATGTAAATAAGACCTTTAGAGTGCATTTAAGAAATTAACAAACTTTGTCTTAACAACTAGTATGCGGGAAGTAACTTCAGTAATAATCTCTGCAGAAATTAGGAAGATCTCAGGTATAAATCACTGAGAATAACCAGTAGTCCTACTGTAATTAGATTCTATTTATTTTTACTAATGGTTAGTAATCACTTCAGAAGTTTTTCCTTTTAAATGATCTACTCTCTTATCTAGAGACAACTACCTTGGAAGCACTTAAGCTGGCAAGCAGAAATTCTCAGACTACACTGAGGAGTAAACAGATAGAGAAGAAAACTCTTCCTTAGATAGAAAAATATGTGAACAGTCAGGAGGAGATACAGAAGTAGTTTTTCAAGTAAAAGAAGATTTGAGATATGAACTGGAACAATGAGTAACTGAAAATGAGGGTAATTTTGTATTGAAAACTTGGGTACTTGCAAAACAATTGCTGCAAAAATAATGAGTAATACCTTATTGAGAGAAAGCTGCTTGCTATTTATAACCTAAATGTATAGTAGAGGATCTAGAGAAGTGAAAAAACCTGACAGGAACAGGATTGGAATCTTTAGACCAGCCACAATGATGTTTCTTCAACAACAGTTTTTAAAAAACAAACAAACCCACCCACAACAACCCCACAAACCCAAAAAATACATGGAGATACACCGTCCACAAAGGGAGGAAAACCACAATCAAATGAAAGCCATCCTTCCAGAACTTTATCGATTTATCAATATAAGAAGTTAATTTCCTTTCAGAACAGCTTCTGCCACATCTCAGCTCGCATCTCTTTGAGCTTCAGAGAGCAACAGCAGATTCTCTGACTCCTCGAGCTACTGAATGCTTCTACCTTTTCCGAAGCCAGCTTAATTTTAATTTTCTCCCTCAAAGAGCATCAGAGCTACTTTCTTCACAGCAACTGACTCTTACTGCTGCCAGGGGGAAGTTAAGAAAGCTCGAAAAAGAAAATGTCAGCCAGCATTGCTGTCAAAAGAAGAGGAAGTGGCCGAAAGATACAGCCAGTGTAAAAGAAGCCCCTGTGAAATGCCTTCAGTGTGTGGGTACAGCTGCAATGCAAACAAAGGGAGCTTCATGCAGCTGGGGTTCTGCAGCAAGAGCCTTCCAACAGCTGAGCTGTGTGACTGTCACTGCATGGCTTTTTAACACTAGCATAGCTTCAGAATTGGATGAAAAAAAACACAGGTAGAGTGGGGTAACACTGGAGGGTCTTTACTATCTTCCAGAATCTGTTATTACTGTAATGACAGTTTTCCAACATCAGCAAGATTCTTACATTTTCCAGCTGACCCAGAGGAAACAAAAACTCACGGGCTGCCAAACCTTAATGAGTTTGACCACGCTCATGTAATGCTGAGCTTCACACAGAGAAAATTTTGCATTAAACAAACAGAAATGTGTTGTGTTAGTATTAAGTATCAATGCAACATAGTAACTAAATCTATACAGAAGAAAACTAACAATTCAAATGTTGGTTTTCATGAATTACATTGATTTCAGTGAAAGCAATAATAGGCTGCATGGTATTTTAGAGAAAACAAGTGGAAAAAGTTCGTAATCACAAGAACACATTCTGTGATCACATTAATCTTTTCTGCTTCTCACATGTCACTTCCTGGCAGAGTAGACTCTAATGGCATTAAAATTTGTAGAACAGACAAAATGATTTTTCTTTTTTTTTTTTTTTAATAAAGCAAGAAGCCTCTCAGTTCGTATGCAGGACTTAAAAAGGGTTTGATTTTTTCAATTAGGGCTTCTTGGAAAGAACAAGAAGTTAGACATTCAGTTAATTAAGACTTCCCTATTTTAGTTTTCTACTTTTCAGTAGTTTGCCATCATTTAAACAATTAAAGTCAGGGCAATTATTTAAAGTAGACAGATATATTTGTGTACCAGGATGCAGACCTGTACATAGGTCATAAAAATACAACTGTGATGAGTTTTACAACTCTTCCCAGAGTAACACAAAAAAGAAAACGCTTCTAAAATTACAGTTTTTAAGTGACTAAAATAAAACTTCTGCGCCATTCTTCTGGATGCTATAAACAACCAGCTTCATGCCTCTTCTTTATTTACTGGTGAAGTCTCTATCTAACACATTTAGGAATGCTAATTGCTTATCTAAAACTGAGAGATGATTTGAACATTTAGATTTCCACAGACCACAGGGGTACAACAATCTGTTGGTCAGACATTCACATCCTCAGGGGACAAGTTGATTAGTGTTCAGTGAAACACTGTCTCAAAATAAAAAACAACGGCAATCTAATTGTCCGGCCTCAAACTGGAGTCACTGAAGCAATTTTCTTTGATGTTTGAAGCCTGTATCCAAACCATCACCTTCAGGTCCCTTGACCAGCTGAAAGACTACAATAGGAGAGGTCACAGAGCAACCTTAAGGTTTGGTGGGAAAATATCTCAAGAATTCAAAAACTAAGAATTCTCCTAAGACTGAAACTTAGTCCACAAAAGTCTGCAAGAAGGCTACCACAGTTATGTGTTCAGAATGTGCAAGATGGGTTGCTTAGATCTATACCAAGGTAATATAAAGACATTGTGACAGCAACATATGATCCAAAATACATACTTGAAAGCAACATGGATCCCCTGGAGCGGGATGCAAAAGATGTTCCAATTGAATTAAGAAAAAAACCTATGTGTAGGTAACATAGGATAACACTTCAAGAACAGAGAATAATGAGGTAAGAGCCTCTGAGAAGCGGAAAGATTAATACTGACTTCAGTAGTTGAGGTGCAGTTTGAAGAAAGAATAAAAACATCAAAGCAAACAGTCTTTGTAGGAGAGCTTGCACAGCAGGAAAACTGTAAAACCTAGTAACATTCCAGCAAAGCTATATTAGAGGTCATTACAAGCTGTAAAGACAAGCTCTCACAAGGTAAGAAATGCTAGGAAGAAAGTAGTCTGCCCTTAATTCAATCTCTTGTGCAGATATGTTACAATGAGTCTATTAAAGTCACAGACACGATTTTTACATACAAATTTACTGCACAGAGGAGATGCTTGTTCAGAAATGTGATTGATTCAACAAATTACTTTCCGCACTGTTCAAAAAGAGGTCTTGCAACACAGCAAGTGTTCTTCAAACCTTGCTATGGTAACAAGTGTTCTTTATTTGCTCTCTAATGCTCATCTATTATGATGAAATGTAACATTATACATTCGTCTCAAAGGGGAAATCTGATTTCGAGCTGAAACACAACAGATGAATTTTCTCTATCTTTAGAAAATGGAGAGGATAAATACACGTAACCTCTGTTCCCTGCCTTCCAGTTAAGACAGTTAAAAGACAAATCCTAACTTATGCATTTTGAGACACCCAGACCTAATTTCTCAGAAAAGCAGCTGGTTCAGCACTTCTGATAAAGCTGAGGGCTCACACTCCACCAACCACAAGGATTTCAAATCCAGCATTCAGAAATGAAGAAGAATAAATTGGTGACTACTTTTTACACAGTCTAGTTTAAGAGGCTTGCCTAAAACCACTGCTTGCAAGCAGGCAATACACTGATTTGTACCCACATACAGCATAGCCTTCGAAACTGAACAGCCTGAACACACAGACACCACTTTCATCCTGCAATTACGGCTCCTCTTCCATTCACTTGCAAATGTGTCAACAGCTCATACTTACCTGTGCATCCCTCACCCTACCACTCCCTGTGACTTTCAGGAGGCTGTGCCTCTACTGCAAGGCACAGCATGTTACTCAAGTCCATTGCACAGCACCTGAGCACAGCAAGGTTGGACTGACACTGCCTATACAATCCACGGCTTTCAAAGCTTTGGATTTGCAACTGCCTAACACACTGTTTTGTTGCAAGCAAATCTTGATTTTCATTAAATAAATGTTATCTGAGACATGTCAATGCCTCCCAGTCTTCCTGATCAACCCGCAGACACTGCAGCACTCCACAACCTCTCCTCCATGCAACTGCTCAACTTTAGACTAATCCTTAGTGCTTCACTTCCCTTCTTCGTTCTCCATTTATCCTTATGCTTAACCGTAGGCTATGTGCCCAAATATCATGACTAACCTTTCTTCCCTTACTGCCATCCCCCAGTCAGGATCTTGTTTCATTCCTGTCTGGACTAGAATCTCTCTCATTCCCATAAGCTCAGTGCCCAAGAGAGGGCTATTTTCTTCAGTTGTAGTTCTGGAAAATGGACTCTGTTCACTCAAAACAGAAAGAAGATTCACCCTCAGAAGTAGCTGACTGCAACTTTACAAAGTTTCTAACATTGTTTGTTGTTGAAAGGGGTCACTATATATTTTCAAGAGTCACCAGAACTTATTTTTCTTCTTGACAGGGAAAACCAGCACCTTTTCAGATTTTAAAACCTTTCACCTTTTCAAAAGTAAACTTCTCTCGACAAATTGTCACTATAGTATATTTCAGTAGGAAAGATACATAAATAATGTGATATTAATTAATTATATGTATAGATAACAATATAGAGAGAGTACAAGTAATATCTATAATGAAAATATTACATCTTCTGAAATTGTAACTAATTAAATTATGTCTGGCAATTTCAGTTGAAAGTCTGGAAACGACTTGTACAAATTTTAAAAGTGCCATTTCCTTAAAGCAAAATTTGTTATTAAGGGTTGATGGGAGGTGGTGGTGGTGGAAACAGCCACCTTTGTACAGGTAAGGCATGCAATTAAGCAGACTGAAGATTAAAGTAATTCTATTGGACTGTTACAAGTTTTAATCTTTCTAGGTAAGCTTGAAGCTCCTTATCATGAATTCAGCCTCAAGCCACCTGATGGGTAGGTTTGTCCAAGATCAAAGACAATCAATTCAGTACTTCAGTCATGAAGTTCTGCTTCAGGTTTTTCATTTAGTTTCTTGGTTTTCTATGGGTTTTTTAAAAAAAACCCAAAGTACACTGTTTTACAGAACTTGCAATTTGTCTTAGTACAAATAAATAGGGGAAAAAAAAAGATATTTTAATATTTTCAGCTGATCCTAATTATATTCTGTGCATTTAAGCCAACAGGCAAAGACACATAAAATAATACAACCAACTCTGGATGCCATCTTCTATGTTCCAATAGCTGTGCCATTTGAGAACCAAAGCAATGCTGCTAACATCTACCTATAATATATACACTATTACTTCTTCAAAGTAGTTCAACTGTTGAAAGCTGATCAAGCTACAAATAAAAATATCTATAACTGAGAAAGCTACCTATAAGGAAATATTTTAGAGCAGAACTACACAGTATTATAACACTGATAAGTCTGGAACTCAGTATTTCAGTACTAACATCTTCAACTTCTAGTACATTAAATATCTCAATAAAAGCTACACAGACTAAGATGTACATAAATACTTCTTTAGATGTGTATAGAGTTGTTTTTTTTTTCCATTAACAGGAACAGAACATACCAGATAAAATAAGTAGTTCAATAATTTCTGCATCTCCCAGATAGGCAGCAGCATGTAAAGGGGTCCTTTTCTCATTATCCTGTGGTAAGAGGGGGGAAAAAAGGTTTTATTTAAAATAAAAAAGTTTGTTTTAGCATTTTCTATGTTATGAAAAAACACTGTATAAAAGTGCATCTTCCAAATATTGTACATTTCATATATTAAAAAACATAATTACTCTAAAGACATCAGTCACATTTAGTAAGACAAACATGCTTCTCCCTGAGGAGCTCTTGACACCTACAGAGTCACTGTTTTCCTGACATGCACGGATTGGCAGATGCTCATCACATCTGTCGATTAACCCATCAGTTATAAATCACCATTCACTTGTCTCCAGAGACAGGAACTTGAGCCTGTCCTACACTACGAAAATGGTGTGTCACGTCATATGCAACACTTCGTGCGAAACATTTTCTTTGCAAAGTTTAAAGCTAGTTTCAGAAGTTATTACTTTAACTGAAAATAGAGAAGAAGCTGGAGTGCATAGGGGCAAAAATACTGAAACCAAATTTCAGCAGTTTTGCTTACTGTAAATAAGCAAAGAGAAGGCAGAGATGCAATTTATTTTGAAAGAAAAACGCTACAGAGTATGCAAGTAACACCCATCACTCTTAATTAATTCAGGCTGACCTAATGTCCTTTTGAAGGTACAAGGACTGCCATACACAATAAAGACTGATGAAGATTGTCTTTTGAAAGATTACACAAAATATCTCTCAACTCTTTCAGCATCAATTTCCCCTGCACCAGTTTATAGCTTAATCAGAAAAATAAGATCACACCACAGAGAGTGATAAAAATGAACAAGAACCAACCAGTTTGCTCTCTGAGGAAAGGCTGCTGAGAAATCAGAAGAGAGACAGATAATCAGTCAGCATTCTGGTTCTGGCCTAAGCTTTGCTTAGACGTCTAGATGCTTTTAGTACAGTTTCAAATAGGCTGGGGGTGAGGGATCAAGATTACACACAAAAGGAAACTTTGTCACACGACATTGCTATTAATTCAACTGTTGTGTCATGACTATCATAAAATTAACACACATTATTTATTAACATTTTATTTTGAAAAGCATTCCTCTCCCTTGCTAAAGTAACCTTATTCAGTGAATCCCTACTTGAGAGCTAGTACCATAAAAGAATAAAACTGAAGTTCATGGCAGGAATGATCTGACAGCAGAAGTGGAGCTCAGGCCCAAGAAGTCCTTCTAAAACATAAAAGATAACTTCAGAACTTAGAACATTCAACTCACCCCCTCCCTCCAAGAAAACATCACACACACAACTCCTTGCTCCAAAATAACAACCTGAGCCCTGCTCAGAAAAGAGGACTACACAATTTGCTATCTTATCAGTATTTCCTAACACAATTATTTGAATTAGATACGAGTCATTCCAAATTGAGCAGTGCAAACCTGACACTGATGCACCCTAAGGAATCCACACTACCTGCTTATCACTAACACTACATAATGCCTCACCAATTTCTTGGCAGTATGTCTCAACTGCAGATTACACACCTAGGATAAAAAACCCCAGGCCCCTGGCAACAAGGACTTGCTATCTTACAGGGAAAAAAAAAAAAAAGGAAAAGGAAAAACACCCTGGAAGCACAAGGGAAAAAGAAAAGCAATACACAGTAAACTTGCTTCCCCAGCTCAAACATCAGCCAGTAAGGAAAATCAGTTTTCATTCCTCCAGTATGGAGAAGCAGAGCTACTATAGGCGGCTAATATGGAAGCCTTTTTGATAATCCTAAAGAGCCTACAAACTACAGATTAAGGAACACAGAAAAATTAGTATGATAGTATATTGTCTGCAATTTCATTATAGAATTACAGAAAATAAGATGGGCCCATGAGCACATTCTTCTGTAGAGACAGCATTTATGCAGGAACATGAGCAAAAACTGCACTCCCCATCTAATGGGCAAAACTCATTATTATTATAATTTTCATCATACTTGTGAAACAGAAATCTTCCAATAAAACAGTGGACAGAAGGGAGTTGTTTGCCTAGAAATACACTAATCACCAACCCTAAATATATTTTCCCAAAACATCCAAGGTCCAAATTTCTGATAAATTTCAGACATTCTTCTCCAAAAAATAAAGACTAATAAAGACTGTTGAGCACCCTTATATCACCAAGATACAAACATGAAGCAGCTTAAACACAAGCAACATTTCCACTCCAGCACTCTTGTTTCCAAACTGTGAGTTTTCAGGCATGCAAATATTTCAGTTCTGCTGCTCTTAAGCTGACAACTTGCAAACACTCAAAGCCCAATTCCCAGTTCTGCAGCAGGGAGTACAGACTGGGAGCGTACCTATGGAGGAAGTTGGTGATGTCCCTGCTCTCTGCCGAATCCCCTACTGGAATGCTCAAGGCTTGTCATCTTCTGAGTCAACTCCAGAGTTTGGTATTTCAACAATCTCAAGCCCCAGGGTATCTAATGACCACAAATATTCCACATGCTGAGGGTGCTTTGACAAAAGCCCTGAACTTTTTTTTTTCCCTTCTAATGTCACAGCTCACATTTTTAGATGCTTCCAAACATTTTTTTTTTTAATATAACCTCCCTGTGTAAATTTCTGGTTTAGTATTCAAAAACCTAGTTTTCAGAACTTGTTATAAAAGCAGAAATACTGCATTCAGCAATCTCTCATGAGAAGTCTTTGCTTCCACTAAAAGAAAATTCTCATTTTGTTCCATCTGAAGTCTTACATTTTATTAGTGAATTTTAATAAATGAAATCTCATTAAAATGAAAGAGAATTCTGTATTTTCAGTGCTACCTAAAGTACTGCTATACAGACCTACGACTTTTTATTAAGAAACAGTAATCACTTGATGAACAAATTTCATCTGCAAACCACTGCATATGAAGGATTACATTGAGTAACACTAAGAAAGCTTCAGCTTTAACAAGGAACTTTAGAAGCAGATGTCTTGCAGCGCGGACATCTCATACTAATATAAATTCTGACCCTAGCATTTTCCCCTTAGTTTCATAAGTTTGAATTACATTAAAAGAAAAATTTCAATAGAGAAGGGGTTTTGTACATAAAAGTCACTGCTAGACGGAATGTAAAATCTAACACTGTTGGCACTATTTAATTCCAAGTATCGCAGTGTTGTTGCAGTATCTGGCAACTCAGAAAAGCAAGTGTGCCATCTTCATTTTCCAGTTCAAAAATCTGCAGGGCAAATGGGGCTATCATAGCCCTAAATTAGCTGTAATGGCAGTAAGGAAACAGATCTCATTGCATTAGGCAGGTTTTATATAGTTGGAAGAGAACTTCCAAGTTTTTCAAACTTGTTGTTTCCGGTAGAACAACAAAGAAATTTATATTCCCAATAAGAAACTCTCAGGTTTACTTCCCGATATTGGTCAACACTGCCAACAAACTAAAAAGCAATAAAAGGGCTCAGTCCTTAAGGAACCAGTTTTCAGATTGATAGTTTTGTGTCACAAAAGACCACATCATCATATTTATAAGCAACTTTGGATGGTATGACATGAAAAATATATAATCCTTCCATTTGCAGTACTTTCATTTATCAAGTTTCCCGAACATTTTCTCTACACAGGAGTTTCTATAAGGATTGCAATATGAGAAATGCATAGAAGGCCTTGTGACCCCATTCAAATCAAATTTGGAATTAACTGATATGGGTAGTGGTACTGCAAACTTTTTATTAAACTCTACTAACGTAGAACAATTGCAATGACACCTTTGTTTCATTTTACCTAAACCAGAAGCTTTTACTGCTTCACTTTCATGGATCAAAACTTCTACAATGGACAAATCTGTGCTAATTTAAACACACAGGTTTCAAACCTACCTCTTTTCAAAGTAGCAAGTGTCCTTTGAGATACAAGAATTTATTCCTGGTTTAGGTTCTATCTCAGCAATTGATTTAGATAACTACTTACAACTACAGAATTTTAAGTAGCTAGATGCCTTAAAGGCAGATTTCTCGTTCCATGCACATCCAGTAAGACTGCTGTCACCAGTCCATGGCTTCCCCAAGAATATATTAGAATATAAAATTTATTTTGCCCTTCAAATAGTTCAACATCTACTCACCCAAAATCTTTGAATTAAAATACTTTTGGAAAAGCCTGAATGTAACTGCCCCCTTCATAAAAACTCCTCTTTAACCTATCTGCTCTTCAAACCAAATTTTGCAATAACACTTTAAAATACTCTCATTTTTCATGATCACACTTACAAAATATCACTTAATAGGTGTTTTGTGCTGTATGATTTGTCAGCTGTCTGCTTTCCAGTGCCATCTGTTCCTGGCAGAAATCAACCCTAAATACACGATCATAAATCTAGAACGAGTTTCAATTCCAACATACCCTGTAGTAGCTTTAATAAACATTCCTTTTAAGTGAAACCATTTTTAAATATAACAGTGCATTTTTCAGTTAGGTTAGAGAGACAGGACCAGCACAATGTGTAACTCCTGGGTTCATAGATAATGTATAGGAACATGATTACAAAGTATTCCCAATTCTTTGATAGTGTCAGCACTGGAGAGGTCTCTCCCTGGGTGAGGTCCCAGCCCTACACTTGGGAGTCACCAGAATGCACAACTAGAGTTGCAGTTTTGCTACAGTTTTTAGAATTACCATTTTGTCAGACAGAATAACTGTACACTCCGATTGAATTTCTTTGTTTCTCCACACACAAAAAGAACACATTTAAGTATTTGGCTTTTACATTTCACTTTAAACTTCTCAAAAATTTACTTAGGTACTTCATTCTATAATTCAGGTCACTAACTCTTTGGAAGTGTTCAACCAGAATAGTGTCTTAAAAACACGTAACTAGAATTTGAAAACTAGTAAACTGAAACAAGAAGAAAAAGACTAACTACTAGGCCTTCAGACCTTGTAATTCTGTAACAATTTTGTATCCCTACTCTACTTTGAGTGTAATTTATCTGCTATTTCTTTGGATTTTTCCCCCAATATTTCTAAAGTCAATTTTCAGAAATTTGCATTGTCAGAAATTAATAAATTTCTAACTAATGTTGTTTAACATACTTTTTGGAAGCAGATCTATACTTTCCCACCATATTTCAAATTTAAGATGGATATCTGATAAAGAGTTAACAAGTTACACTAATGGTCTTCTGAATGCCTAAAAATGGGAAGAAAGCATTCCAGTAATCATAAAAATAATACACATTACACAGCTCACCACAACGTATCTTTTGAAGCCAAATAATAGATACATCATAGCTGAAATGATTAGACTTGTCATGCCAACTTCATTAATTTCCTGAACTAATGCTCATGCTACTGCTGTACGAACACTTGTACTGCATTTGAAAGAAACATTTTTTGAAAGCCCAGTATTAAACTTCCACTAGTAAGACTTTGTCATTAAACATGTCAGCTCTTAGGGCAGAACAAGCCTAGACCTCTAAGCAATCAAAAAAAAAATGGGTAGGAATCTTCGCCCTCTTGCTCATTAAGACAGCAGTGACCAATGACTCGAGAGACCTTGCCTTGTAAAGAACAAGGAGAGAAAGTGCCTTTAGTAACAAGGGTCATGTCAGCCATAATCTGCCAAACCCCAGTGTTGTTTCTAGTTAAGATCTTCAGTACCAATTTAATAGTGCATGCTCTTTGACTTGATTCTACTTAATAACAACAATAAAAAATGTCACGCTGTGGATTAAACCACTAAATCTTGAAAGTGCCACTTGTGGCATTCTGAACTTGTGGAGACCTTACAAAAACCTCGATGGCAGAGGCAGGTATACAACACAAAATGAAAGGTAAGTCAAGACAGAACTACAAAGCACCTCGAAAAGGTGATAAAAGCATAAAAGCAACACTTTGGGAAAGACCAAAAGTTAACCTGAACATAGGTCATTCTAAGCACACATGTTTCTCAAGAGCATAAACTCACAATTTTCTAAATTGCCACAAGGAACAAAAAAAACACCAAAAAGCAAACCAAAAAAAAAAACCCAAAAAAACAAACAAAAAACCCCCAACCCAACAAAAAACCCACCACCAACAAACAAACAAACAAAAACCACCCCGTAACAAGAGTGGATCTACACTGACACACCAATCAACCAGCAAGCACCACACTTCTAGTATGTTAGAAGAAAATACTATCAGCTATAGAATTACAAAGGAGACACTCAGGGAAAAGAAATAAGTATCACAAATACATGCCAAACAGGAGTTTTAGAGTCTATAACAACAGTGACCAACTATAATGCATTTCATAACTGAACAACTGTTTTTTTCCTTTTCTGACTACTGGGGCATCCCAGGCAATCATTTTTCTTCCCTAATACAAAACCAGGGGAGTAAAAAGGCACTCAGTAGAACAACTTGACAGGAAGAGGACAGGAGAAAATTTGCTGCTTTAACTTCTATTGAATCCCAAACTTTCATGTCCATAGCAACTCAGGGAAGTGCAAATTTAAATGTAAGTTGATACCACACTACAAAAAAAGATTGGTAAAAGAGGAACAGGAAGTTAAAAACAATTCATGTTGTTAAATAACACTATTCTGGACACCTTTTAATAGAAGAGTTAACTTCAAATGCCAGCTGTCTTACATCAAAAGAATTAGGCACAAAATATCATTGAGGTGTAACTTCTTAAAACAGTGGCCCCAAAAAAAAGACACAAAAATGAAGAAAAGCAAATCACATTTAGAGCAGGAACAGCTATTGAGCTTCAAACTCCATCTAAGATTATGATTGCTGGGCCTCACAGCCAGCTAACCTCTTAATCACAAAATAAAAATTTCTCATTTAAACGTGCACTTGAAAAAAATACATGTTATTTTGATGTGGTTACGATGTTTAAACAGTAAGATTCAGTTCATGAGCATGCCTTGTTCATAAACTATGTTGGTATACTATGAAAACAGATGACATTTTGGAGAATATCGTGTTTCTTTTTAATTTGTTTTCCAGAACACCATTATTTTTTTTCTGTCAATAACAAGAGTGAATGAAGTTAAACTTCCTACTTTTGTTAGAAGTTTTGTTGCTGCTAAATGTAAAAAAATATCAGTAACAACCCATATGACAACAAGAAGATTTGAGGTCTTCTGGTAGACATTTCATCCTTATTTCTCACAACTGAAGAGGTACACAGCAAGAAGACTTTTTGACTTGTAGTCAAGTATTTCAAGAAGCAGATTTTGAAACAACCAAACATCTCTCTGTTTTTCCACTTCCAAGTAATTCACCTCAAACACATCTATCTTCGATTATAATCATTCTGAAAATACCAAGTCAGAGTCCTTTTTGGCAATAGATGTCTTCTCATAGCCTTTAACCTTTAAGTTCCCTGCCATTAAAATTCTGCGGGTCGGGTTTTTGAACTTGTGTATGGAACAAGCATAGCTTGTAAGAAAGCTAAACCTAGGCGCCTGTTCTATAAAAATGTCTATATAACATTTTTACATGCTATGTAGATATTTTTACATAACATATAAATGTTTTTGGCTAAATGATAAAGGCTAGGATTTCTTGTGAGTGAATTCAAACATTCATTTGGGTATTGAATAAGGACTTGAATAACTGAGCAGGTTTTGTGAGCTGCTCCCTTTCACTGAAAGTTCCAACATCAAGAATTTGGTCCCATTTATCACTAATAAAGGTTACTGAAATCTTGCCCAATACATGGAATGAATAAAGAGCTATTCTGTACCCTTTGGTAAGAGCAACTTGATCTCACAGTGCAGCTGAGATATTTTGGATGTATTTTCCTTCCTTTAACTCGGAAATAAAAACAGAGTAACTTTTAGGACCGAGACTATTCTTTGATATACTAGATCATTGTGGGGGAGAGAGCAAAAAAAATTCACTGAAATTAAAAAATACCCACCTGAAGCCTCTACAGTGTTTAGAACTCAGCTATATACACAAAAAACCCAAACAAACCTCCCCACAAAACCAGAAAAAACCTACAACAACAAAAACCCCAAACAAACAAAAAAAGGCACCCAAAACCTCCAAACCAATAATATATCATTAAAAATACTTTCCCTTGGCTTTACCCTTCCCAAATGCCAAGTATATGATTTGTAAACATTTACCTGGTATATATGGCAGAAGAAAACCCCAGCTTTTAATCAGAATGCAGCTGCTGGTAAGAAAAATGATCAATAACTCTGAAACTATTTCTGGAAAAAATAAAGCAATATGAGAAAACAATGGATTTTCCATACTAAGAGTACAGTGATGTGGAGCACATTACATAACCCAGCCTGTGCCTGCAGAGTGGGCTGAACAAGGGACACGGACTGCCTCGTCTTACAGAGTCGTCTGTCTGTAATGTTTGAGGACACAAATAAGAAAGTATGCCAAGAGAGAAAAAAGTACAATACAGGCTCTGTTTATGCTCCAGTGAAAGATCACACACCACACTAGGTAAGGTATGCACATCTCCACCACAGTTTAAATCCAGCACATTACGTTCAGGCCACTGACACTTTTGTTCGGAAAAGCTGGGGTTCCTGCCCTTTTCATTGCTTGAATGACAACGTCCCATGTAAACCAGATATTTGTCTCGCTAACTGCATTGTCTTGCTGACAGGAAAAGATGTGGTTTTCAGTTGTATAATGTTGGCACCTCTTCTTGGAGCAAGCCAAAACATTTTCCTGGTATGTGCTATGTTAAATGGCTTCATATAGTAAGGCCATCCAGCTGCTATACTCGAAGTTCTTCTGTTAAGGGAGGAACTCAAAGCAGTATACAAGGCAATCTGTGCTAACATAAAGGCAAACTGTCAGGCAAGAAAAATTCTGCAGAATATATCTATTCTGAAGAATTAGAGTGAAAAAAAGCCTTCCACCCAACAAGGGTCCGCAACAGAAAATGCAAAGTCCCCACACTGATCACAAAAGAAACCCAAGAGAAAGCCTCTGCTAGTGAGGATCAAAACTCCTCTAAAACTGCTGGCTACCTTAGGATCAAAGTATCTTACTTGCACTATTTCTTAGGCAAAGCTTATCCCATGTCAGCTTAGAAGATCACTGCCATTATAGGAAGAGCTAGCAGCAACTAAGGCAAAACATCTGCACTCCTCTGAGATTGTAAGTCAGCATCATGTAATTTATAAGTCACTATAATTACATATAAACATATGTATATAACTAGTATTTTATGCAAATAAAAACTGAAATTAAATTAATGAACAGGAAGGATAATAATAAAGTAGGACTTTAAAAGATTAAAAAGGGGACAGAATTTCACAGGTTTTGTAGATAGAAAGGTATAGGCTGACATTACAGGCCTGAGAAAATACCCACTCAAACTTCATAATCCAGACAGCCATTGTATCCAAACTTTTGGAGCACACTTTTTGGCAAGAACTCATTGCAGTGACCTTCCAGCTCATTTGTCCTGAGACCTGACACCAGTATGAGTCTTTCAGGTCCCACCAGCAGTAAACAGGAGTCCTCCTCCCTGGGCATTTATGGGAGAGCCCTCCCTCCATCATATAGAAACAAATGAGACACTTTCTTTTCACAATTTTTGATTACATCCATCCTTTATTAAAGTAGATGTAAGGAATTTGCTTTTACCAGTAAGGCATTCTTTAAGGACTGTGTCCGTGCTGGAAGCTAAGGCACATTATTGAGCTTTTTTTCTTCTCTCTGCTCTTTCAGTGGGGATGTTCTGTTCTCAAATACCAATCCTTTGCATGTCAGGCACAGCAACTGCTGGGAGTAACTCCAGTAAGCTCTAGCTATTCAAGACCTTGCCTCCAGCTTGTTTTGTAAAAGCAGCAGGAAATGCAGAACTTCAATTATGCTTTGAAGGTTACAATCTTAAACAATAATCACTAAAAGTAAAATGGCAAATTAGACATGATCTACAAAATCATTATCACTAAGAATCATACTGGAGACTCAAACACAAAATTCTTTAAACACTTTTAAATTTGAACAATTATTCATGGCTCTCTACATCAATGACAATTTTTCAATGTTAAAGAAATAATAGTGACTGAAACAAAACCTGTCTGTCAAACCCCCAATTACTGTAAAAGAATTCAGTGTTCGGCCAATACAGTAAAACATTGCCATGTAGACATCCAAGCTCGTTTGCCCAGTTGAGCAAACAGTAAAACCACATTAGCATAGTACTAAGGGAGCTTCTAGACCTGATGAGTATATGTTAGCCTGAGTAGCACACCACACAAATATTAATTCATACTGAAGTCTCTAAAGAATAATTATCGTTACCTGTACAAGGCAGTACCATGCCATGTAAGCACAATAGTCTTTTCAGAGAGTCCTACCCTTTGCAATAGTAACTTTTTGAAAGCTACTGTCTACAAAACCCGCTGATGTTGATCAGATTATCCCATAGATCTGTTGAAAGTTTGTTTGTATCACTCTAATAGGAGTGATAACTCAATACATCTGAAAATCTCATTTGCAGAGGCTAATTACAGTTATTGACATGAAGCAAGGAATTATTCATCTTTGCACTGGCAGGTTTCTCTCATTAAGCATTTCAATTCTGAAGAAAAATGCCTAATTATACAGATCTGTATTTAAAACATCTTGAATCTATTTCTACACCAGAAGAGGAACTCAACACCATTTGGATGCACTTTATCTTGAGGCTGAAAAACATGATTCACTCTAAACCACTAAAAAGAAAAAAATATATCTGATTAATCATTACAGATGACATGCTTGAAAAACATTCCACACTAATGAACAGGAAACCCACAACTCTAAAGTTAAGCTACAGTAAATAACTTTTATATTATGAATTTAAATCTTCTCTGAGTAGCTGATGGATACTGTCTACAATATAGACCTGGCAGCAAGTTTCCACCTCCCTTGGAAGAATTAGTCTCCTAAGTTCTCCATTTCTGGAATCAGTCAGGCTTCAGATCAATGGACCAAACAGCCTAATAACCAATCCTTTAGAAGCAGAAACAGCTTTCCTATAGAAAAAGCCTCCCTACATTCCCTGCAGCGAAGTTTCTTCTTATCTCTTCAGATAAATAACATGAATATTCATCTTTTTAAGAACTTACTTAATTCTTTACAAAAATAACCCCTGGACATTTCCATATGGTAGTGCAGAACTCCATCTCCTCCTTTAAAAACACCTCATTAAAACTTGAGCATGTTTAGTGGCAAGGTGTTTTACAAGCTTTGTGTCTTCTTAATCTAACACCACACACACTGACCTGTGCTTTTCACAAAATGTCCTTCTAAAACCAATTTCTAGACTTCCTTGCATGCAAGATACTTCAGCTCCACATTAAAAACTAATGCACGGCTGCCAAGTTTTGAGCAGGCACAACTGCTCCTGGTCTGCACAAGACCACAAACACTCTCTCCAAAACCAGAACTCTTCACAGACCCTTCCTTCTGTTTTTCAGATATAAAGAAATTACAATTAAGCGAACATGTTATAAAGCAGGAGAGTCTCATGACTCACCATTTCATCAGGCTGATCACAGAGGAAATGGGGGTTCCTGATTGTGATGGAAACACTTAGAAAATTTAGTACAGAGACTATCGAGAAGCAGAAAGCATTGTCATGCACACTGGACAGAAGTCGAAGCAAAAGTTTAAGGAGAAAGAAACATCCTGCTCTTCCTTTAAAGCTGTATTTTATTATAAGTCTGTGGGCAAGCAGGATAGAGAAGATGAGCACCACCATTAATCTCTGAGATTATATACTACTTTCTTGTCTTCCATCTAGTAAAAAATTCTATTTATATATACCTCACACAAAATGAAAACATACCAGATCAAAGCCATCAACTATTTAAAATGCCTCTATCTAATTACAAAGTCTATCAGTTTTTATTAAAGATCTGTTCTGAGCAAGAGATAAATATAGTTTTTTAGATGAGTAATAAAAATCCTTCAGTAAGAATTTAGTAGAATGGTTTGAAGGCACACACAGCTTGGCTTGTGATGTATGCCCATCCTGAGTTCACCTGCTCTCTGTGAGACCTCACTGTCCCCCATTTGCCCAGTACAAGATTTCTTGGCCTCTGCTCCAGCACTTGAAGCTGGGTTCCAGGCAGAGGCTGCCAGGCAGCAGCTGCTGCCCCAAGGAAAGGCCTGTGTTTCTCAGCAGTGTAGTTTACTGAAGGAATTCTCTTTATTAGTGTTTGTTTATACAGGAATGTTTTATTTCCTCTCCAACTTCCTGCAGTTATTTCAAAGGACTGTTCTCACTGTCCTTTCTTTATATGCCTACCGTTGTTCACATTAGATAAGCAACCACACTTTAAGAAAGAAATACATATATATGAGCTCATACTTCATATATAACTGGTATGCACCTATATATAGGCATACATATATATTTATGTGTTCTTTTAATATACAGTTCTTATTTGGAGGAAAACTCAAAGTGAATCACTGTGCTTAATAATTCAAAGGATGAAACTGAATTAAAATAACTAGTACTAAATTCTAAGTTTTAACACATCCTATGTTCTCATGATATTAAAAAGTCTTTCAAACTCACAGATATCTGTAATTTTATCCCCTAAATCTGCTACACTCCAAACTGAAAATAGTATCAGATTACAAATTATGTTCAACCAAGCAGAAACATTTCCAATGGAAAAAGAAACAGCTCCAATGCTGAACAGAATTATAAATAGATAAAAAATGTGGAAAATTAACAAGCAGTTTTAAAATAATTTTTCTTCTAGATTTGACTGGTAAAATGTGAAAATATGAATATTAAGAATCACACTAGTTACAACAAGCACACTGTAAAATTTGGGGAATTAAATTTGTCCTTATTCTAATTATCTCTGAGGAAAATAAAAAGTGTTCTCCATAGAGCAGAAAACATGCAAATACATCTATGTACTTTATTAATACTTCAGAAGTCACAATTTTTCACTAAATATTTATTTGCTGTGAGTAGAGACTCAGGATATTACAACATTTTTTGAAATTTAAAATTCGTTTTAATAGGTCTTTTAATTGTGCACTCCTCCAAAATACTACTGTAGCTAGACTTCCACAGTCTCAGTTTCATAGTTCAAGTTACAATAACTACAGAGTCCCTTTATTAAATGCTTGCCTGAAATTGGAAATTAACAAAAGACTTAACTAAAACAAAAAAGGAACTGATACTTTTAGAAAAGAAAAACATATGCCAGAATGAAACTTTCTCGCAATGGTCACAACTAAGAAATAAAATGTTCATAACCTGCCTTATTAAAATAGAAATAAAAAAATAAATAAACTGTGCTCTTCAGAATATTTTACTATTTTCTGGATGTCTTTTTAATTCCTTCCTCACATTCACATCAGCAAACCAGACATTATGTCTGTCCTGCCAGGGACTACAATAAGATGCGGCTCCAGAATAACAAATATGTTAGCACAAGCTTTTGTTGCCAGCTTCGGTTGCCAATGAAAAGTCCTTCATGTAAATAGTCTAATTTGCCTGCAGGAAACTGACAAAATAGTTACCAACACGGGGTGTGAAGCATGTCTGGGACAAACAGACTGGTTAGCAAACCCATAATCTCACCTCTTCAGAAACACAGCCTGAAGAGCTAAAAACTGTGCACAGTTCCTGCTTAGCCTTTGCTACATTACAGTAGCTTTTAACTACTATTTATTCTCAGCAGTTTAGGTACAAAACCCAGAGGGTAGCTTTGCTCTGACTGCTGGAAGCTTTATCTAGAAACACGAGGTGTTGTAGATGAATTGGGCTGGAAAATTATTTCCCTGTAAACATACTTGGAGGGGACCAAATCACCAACCACTACGAATAATCCCTTTTTCTGATCAATGGTCACAGTATTCCAGAAGCAGAAGTGAGTACCATTTGGACATCGGGACATGCCTGCCTTCCCACTGCCTCTGTCTGGTCCATGCAGATCTCTGAGCAAAACTGTTATTTTCCTCCCCTGTTCTCAAAACTATTTCCACTGCCCGTTAAAAACAGTCTCCCTGAACCCTGCCCTCACCAAAAACACAGAAACACGGTACTGCAAATCCACTACCACTATTTGAAAAGCATCCTGTATTAACCTGCTTTGAGTGACTTCTTCCAGTTGTCCCAACCACAAACTTTGTAAACTTAGACTAACAGTGACTCTAAGTTACAAAAGGCACTGATAACAAAAGGCATAGATCAAACACTTCACACCTAGTAATTAAAGCAGAAAGTGGTTTTTAGAGGCACAGAGATGTCAAACTAAAGTGAATTTACATTTGTAGTTGTATGCACGTACATTTTTTTATAAAAACAAACAAACAAAAATTCCACATTAGTAACTGGCAAAACAACTGGCTACAGAAAGAAAATGAACACAAAGGTAAGAAAATACCTAATGATTATTTTTACCTCATTACACATTATGGCTTTATGTTGATTTGTTTTCAAGCAAATCCATGATACTTAATTATATAAGGTTCTCTACACCGAGATGTATTTCAATGCAATTGCTGAATTAGAGAGCAATTACAGTTTTCCACAGAACAACATATATAAAAATTCTTTTAATGTATGTCATAGGTACAGGATTCATTTGTATGACCAGAACATGGAACTTTACTAAATTTTGTAGAATGTTCCATATTGCAGTCAGGTAATTCAGGCTTTCCTGTTCTACACTGCACTCTCAAGTATGCTGAAAAATATCTGTTACTTCAGTACTTCAGCCAACAAGGTGAAGATGAAAGCCAGGTGACTATACATTTATTAGGTATTTTTTCCTATTTAACCTCTTCTAGGACTTTGCTGACCATTACCACCATCAGAAAGATTCTTTCATGCTTTTTTTTTAAACTGTCCTTTAATTTTCATTATTCATTCTTAAATTACTAGTATATTTCAGACCCTCAATAATCTAATTCTCCTGGTCCCCAGACCCAATGCTGTACGAGAAGTCCTAGACTTGTCACTAGACTAAGAAACCAATTTTCTTACTCTTTCAGGATATGCAATAACCTACAGAATAAATAAACTTAAAAAATAAAAATCAACATGTATTTTACCCTAGAACAACATCCAGCAGCATTCTCCTACTAGACAAATAACACAAAGAAGAAGTTGGGTAAACCTACATTTGCAGGACTGGGAATGGAGCCCACATCTCAACTGCAAGAGTCATCCATGTAGCAACCCTACTGCTCAAAATACCAGCCAGACACATAAATGTAGCTCTCCTGTTTGTACCTATCACCTTGGTGCTACAGGATCATACTCCTTGTCAATCCCACCAACAAAACATGGGATTTATGGGCAACACCTCATTCCTGTCTAATACATGTGGGGGTTAGGGAGGGCAGACAAAGCATCATTTGGTTCTATGGTTTTGTTTTGTTCACCTCTTCTTCACAAAATAGTAGCACAGGTGTATTTTTATTTTACTTTGTGGTTACTTACTACAGAAAAGAGACATTAAATTAAGAGCTTTGTTGGATGGCCAATAGTTTAGCATAGAAATCATACACAAATAACCCAGATTGCTACAGGGTACCAGTAGCTATAATGGTACAGTATGAGGAATTTCCCTTTCCATTATTACATTTTATATTGGAAAAAACACACCAACTCACACATAAATAAAGCAGCTTTAGAATGTTTCATCATTCAAATCTATTTTAGTCTCACAAAGCACAATAAACAGTAAGATACAGGTGTTTCATGTTTAAATCACTTGTCACATATGTCAATATTACCATTTTAAAAAGGAACAGGGAGCACTTTTGAACACTGGGAGAGATCTGTATGGTTTTCGGATTCCTTCAAAGAAAGTGTTTGTTTGGCTTCAGCATCAGAAGAGCAAGGGGCACACTGACAGCAGTTCCAGAGAGGATCAGATGTTTATCCCCTCAGCTAAGATCACGTGCAATGGGGTTATAAAGACTGCATATTGGATTACCTGAACTATCAATTTTCATGGCAAGAAATATTATCTTAATAGGTCTAAGAGGAGGAAAAACTGTTCTGATTTTGAACAATCACTTCAACAGCGATATTTGCAACCTTTAAGTGACTGGTATTCCCTCCACAGAATTATATTCTTAACTAACATATGAAATATTCCATTTTCATGATCTTTTCAACCTCACATCATAGGATTTTTGATTACAAGCAAAAATGGCACAGTTTACAATAATGGCCTCCAGATCTTCAAAAAAAAAAGCCCAAACCAATACTGATTTATAAAATGAAATGTTGAAATAATTTAGTTAGCTAAAACTAACTGCTGAGAAGTACATCAAATTCAAACCAGCCACACTAATCCAATCAGCAAGAGCAGGAAATGCTGAGGATCCCCATTAACTAATAGAGATATTAAGTATGTCCATTATCATGCTAGATTTTCCTTTCTGTCAAGTCTCAAAAGCTCAGGACGGTATCAAGAAACAACAATAATTTTTTTAAACATGTATATATACATATATACACATACACACAGAGAAGCAAAAGCCATGCATATAGCAGAAACTGTATCCAGTTTGGCATGTGATGTGTGTGATTTAAGCCTGATTCATGAGACAAGCAGCTACAGTTACTTGAGCTTCCTTGGGGAAAGGGAAGGGAGAAGCAACCCCTTCCCCTTTGTTTTTTCCATTAATTGGAGCCTCAAGAGAGTTCACCTTCCAAACAATTCATTTGAACAAAGTTCCTATAAATCAGTTTTGCCTATAAAAGCTGCACATTTCCAACTTGCAGAGGGCAAGCCTTTTTGAACCACAGTTTAAGCAGATAGGGATACACTCAATTTGTTCTTTCTTCACAAAAGATTACAACATCAGATAGAATATAACACAAACTTTCTAAATCTAAACTGAGCTTGTTACTCAAGAGGCTGGTGTGGCATGAACAGAGAACAATCTTCTTCCTGAAATAGCCCATTTGGTATCATCAACTTACAGCTGCACACAGCAACTCATGTTATAAAAGACCACCAATTTCAGAATGGCTCTAAATATAATACTATGGTAGAAGACATCATCTGTTTTAAGACTAATGCTCTAAGACAGCCCAAAGTGGATGCAAAAACATCAAACAGTTACCACAGCCTAGCTTTGGGAAGCCAAATATGCAGGTTCAACTCACTTAGCTTTAAAAGAGTATTAAGCCAATTGTGATTAAAGATAAAGCATTTTAAAAGCAAGAGGGTAAATGTAGCTGGATGATAACAGAAGGGAAAATCCCCCCCCCCCATTTCATCACTAACAACTTTCCTAGATGAATGCCATTGTCACAACATAGATGTACAACAGCTCTATCTTCAGTTCACTTCTGGGCCAAATAAATTCACAGAACACTGCTGGGTTTCCAGTTACAGAGTCCAGTCCATGTGCAGGAGAAGAGAGGATGGAAGGAATCTCAACTATTAAAATACAAACTGCAAAATAATTAGTTGCTCTTGAGAGGGGGAAATCACTCTGCAGAGGCACTGGAGGGAATGACTCTGGAATTCAAACAACTGTACTGAAGCACTTGGATAGCAAAGTGGAAAAAATCCAACATTTACACTGGTCTAATAAAAACCACAGTGGTCAAAACAGTTTATCATGACTCCTCTCTTTTTTTTAGGAAATATAAATAACTAGGAATAACTTAATTTTCTTCACTTTTTCCCTCCTTCTGTTCATAACCATTTGTAACACATAACTCAGGGAGCAACTTTGGATCTAGACTATGTAGAGATGTATCATCTCCAGTCAAGTACATACCGACAACAAAAAACCCAAGGGAAAGAACAAAATGCATACACAGACAGACACAACAAAAAAATCCACTAGGCAGTCTACTTCATTTCTACCAGACAATGAGAGAATTTATATGCTTGTTTAGTCACAACACACAGCATTTAAGGGATAAATGTAAAAATAATACTAAATACTGTAGTAGGACTAAGTCTGCCATGGTGGGAAGCCGTGGTCATGCATGATAAGCATTTCCCAATATTGAAGAAGGTAGCTGTGAAATGACGTGTTTGTCCTGCATGGATTCTAACCACACCCTTGGGTGTTACTAGGTTAAGACGTAAACATTTTCGGTTAAAAGGGAGGCATAGAAAGGAATTACAAAAAATTACGAGATAAAATGTAAAAACCTCCATATTTTGACTCTTTCACCTACAGTATAACTACCTGGCAGTATGAAGCAACTCTCTTCAAAGGTAGCAAAAAATTGCAAGCTTTCCTATTTAAGCACATCTGCTCACTTCCTATTTATTTGCAACTGTTTGACAAAACTTGAGAAAGAACAAAATCCAAAACTACTACCACATACATACTGAAATTTAGCAGATGTTTTTGTAATAGATAAATAAAAAATAGCAGTAAGATACTAAACCTCCATTGCCCCATAGCTATGAATGCTAAAGCTGACTTAAACACATGGATGAATATAAAGAAACAGACTAATTATCTTTTAAAAATAAAAATGGCAATGTGACCAGAGCATACATATGAAGACACTGGAAGGATACACAGCTAATGCTCTCATAACTAAACAGAACATTAAGTCTTTTGTTTTTATATAAGTCATCACACAGTCTTGCTTAAGGACATACAAAAACACTGAAAGAGGAAATAAAAGTCCAACCTTATCAAACAAAACAAAACAAAAAAACCTAAAACTAAACTTCATATTTGACAGCAAGTTTGCTTACATAGGGTCCTACTCAAGCTCTTAAAGCAAATGGGAAGGTTCCTTCATACTGGTAATTATCAGCTGGCCTTTCTCAGCTATAAATGTCAAAATAGACATACCAAACTAAGCATTGCTTTTGGTTTACATCTCTTCAGAAGAAAGTGTAAACAATTATCACTGCCTTAAAGAGGCCACTAGGTAGCATCTAGTTATTAGCCTTTGCCTTTTAGCATCACCCTTGTTCTGATGCATTTGGAGGAGAAGCCACTGCATATATTCCCATAGCATTAAGTCCTAAATAGTTTGTGTCAGTCTGCTATAATAATCAAAGCGATTTCCAATCCATGTAAAGAGTTTATGCTTTATTATCTGGCATAGTGTCAAATTATTAGAATTTTCATAGAAATACAGTAACTGCATGCTGTTTAAATCTTGAATTTCACCCAGTGGAACAAACTCATTTCACTATCATTTTTAACATCTGCAGTGCCTGAGTTTGCAGTCCCACAAATAGGACATATAAATCCAATTTCTCATTCTTACTAATTTAATCATTAACTTTCATTATTAAACCTACAGACTAAGATCATAGACTATTTTCTTATAATTGTCTAACATACACCCTTCTGTATATGATATGTATGTGCTGTATTCAATTTAAAAAGAACTAAAGTCTACATAGCATCACACTTAACCAGTCTAACTTTTTGTAAGTTACTCTGATGCAACTGTATAAACAAACTTTTCAGTTACCCAAGCACAGCAAAAGTAACATTTACTAACATTTGAAAAGAATATAGAATTAGGTCTTTACTATCAACACAAATCTGCAAAGCTTTACTCCTGCTTCCCAGTATTAAGTGTATGATACAGGCTTTACTTAGCCTAGTACATAACATTTACAGGTCAATAATTAGCAAATTTTAAAGCAATTAGTACAGCTAAAAACAATATCAAAACAAAACTAAAACATATTCAGAGCTAATGCTGTTTGGTTTTACCTGAAAATTAACATCTTCTTTCTTAAATATTAGTGCTCGAACTTCATCAGGATCTCCATTAAATATAGCTTGAACCAATGGTGGCTGAAATGAAGAAAAAACACATCTTAGAATAAAAGCCTATTTTNGAGAACACCTCACAAAATTAGCACGGTCCTTACGTGCTGCAAATTCTATACAGTATAAGCAAACAATTCCATTTTACATAAGCAAGTGACTAAAGTTACTGGAAGTCTTTCACCTGTTTAGATGGAGTGGGAAAGCAAAGTGCATCAGATAAGCATGGTAACAAATTCACACTCACACACATCTATTACTAAATATAGCAGGATTTCTTAGTAAGTAAGGAAAGCTGCTGAGGTATGCTAGCAAGATTTAAGTCAGTCACTTGACAAAATACAATAATTTAAAGCAATAAGAGCACAGTCCCCAGCACTGATCATTTCCAGAGAGTGATACCTTGAATCTAACAGTTATATCAAGGTTGTGACTTATGTTAATTTAGCTCTTGCTTAACTATATACTCTTATCAGTTCTCAAAATAAGCACAGTGTACTATCATAATACAATGATTTCATCTGTTTCTAAAGTGGTTCTACATAAATGTACCACTGAAGAGCAAGGAGTGGAGCAGAGAAAACCCATTTACTTCAAATACATCTCCCCAAGCCTTCTAAAAACCCTCTGCTATTATACAAGAGTTGAGACCTGGTATTGCTACACCACAGATAAGGCTGCATGAAAAAGAATGGACCCTTGCAAATATAAATTCTACAGCTGAGTTTCAGCTGTTTCCATCCTTAGTACAGGCAGATTTTCCCACCTTGTTTTGTTTCAACATTGTAGGTATTCATCTTAATGTTAGGAAAATAACTCCTGATACTTGCCACAGCATTGTAAGCAGGAAATACGTCAACAAACAACATGCCTTACCAGCACATTTCCAGGGGGTGATGGACGGAAAGATAAATTTTCCTGAGGTAAATTGGAAATGAATGTGGGAGAATCATCTTCCTCCTCCTCCAAAACAACAATACAGACTCGACTCATTCGATCCGTTTGAGGAAGCAAAAGCAAACAAAAAAATGCCAGCAGTGATATTTTTGGAGCCGGAGGGCAGGTATTGCAATAGTGACCATAGAGGAAATACCTTCACCTGTTTCACATGCCCTCACAAACTGCTACCGCTGGTGTATTAGCATTTAAAAAGGGACATTCCAATCCCCCCTCACACTTCATTTTTCAGCTTTAAGCACCGTGAGACGTTCGAGACACTGCTGAAAAAAAAAAAGTTGTTCTTTTTAAAATAAAAATTCCCTAGGCATCGAAACCACAATAACGAAACTGTGGAACAGCTGATAAAAATATCCCAAGCTCCAATTCCATTCGAACAGCACTCACTGTCGCACACAGCTGTCCTTTCACGAGCAAATTTGCCTTTGTTAATGTCCCAACTTCCACAGCGCCGTTCTACCCCCACAGTGAGACCATTGTTGCAGAAGACACGGCTCGGTCCTGGCAAGGACGGAACAAGGAACAATTGCCCCGGGAGAGGCGGCCGCAGCTATTCCCCCTCCAAGGTCAGCTCTGAGCCAGCCGTCGCAGGCTCTCTGGTGACTGGAAATGAAGGCGCCTCCCGCTCATCCCGCCGTGCTGCAGCCTCCCCTCGCAGCGCCAGGGACAGCCCCGCCGCTAAAGCGCATCTCGGCAGCTACTCACGACCTGCTCCGAGGAAAAGAATTCTTTCCCATGCAAGAAAAATAGCTGCAACGTGCAGCGCGGCTGCAGCGCGTTTACACGCGATGAGTCAGAGCGCAGGGACAGCGAACCCCTGGAATAACACTGCCGCTGGAATGCAGCCTCCCCGCAGGACGGCAGCGCAGCCGGGGCTGCCCCGGCAGGGACACGGGCGGAGCGGAGCGCTCCTTCCTCCGGCTTCTCCGACAGGGAATGCGGGAGGCAGGAATACTGCTGAGGAGCGATGCTTCAGCAAAACAAGCTCGCTACCGCACACAAAGGCTCGAATTACTGCCTCAGACGACTTCTGCAAAAGCAGTTCATCACTCAAGTGTTCCTTTTGATCACCATGTGAATGCAGTTCCCATGATAGTCTTCATTCAGTTTGAGGGGGAGGGGAAAAAAAGGGGAAAAAAAAAAAATCAGACTCGGTGCATCTTCTCTGAGCCAACTTCTTTATTCGAACATCTGTCACTGCGCCAACCTGATTCTTCTCTTCAGTTAGAGCTTCTGCTTATCGCGTTTTTTCCCTTGAAAAAATTGAATTACACAACCGGCAAGATAGCCTTGCGAGGCTCAGAAACCAGAGCCGCCTGGCTGCCTGAGCCGGCGGGGCAGAGCACAAGGCGCTGGCACGGCAGCGCTCCCCCCGAGCAGCAGCCGGAGCGCCGCGCCTGCAGCCCGGCAGCGCGAAATGCCTAGTAATGCTCACATGTCACACTTACCAGGGAGCCCAGCACCGCTCCCAGGGCAACTTCCTCTGGCACAGAAAGAAAAA
>VXBX01004609.1:599891-612516 GCA_013400415.1 Scytalopus superciliaris | reverse complement strand
AAAAAAAAAAAAAAAGCGCCTTTTTCTTTTTTGGGGGCAGTCTTTGCAGTTATGGCTGCGCCAGTTTGGTGACTAATGCAGCTGAAAACGTAAAAATCCTATAACTGAAGAAAGAGCGCCTGTTTAATATTTTCCACTGAAAGCCGCAAAGAAATGTGGTGTACTGGCTCTGCTGATTAACTACAGTTTAGGCAGTAAACAATTCCAGCACTTTAACTGCTTTCAGATGGCACCGGTCAGAGCAGCAAAACAGTCCTTGCTTAATTCATTGAAGACAAAAAAACCCCCCACAAATCCTCTGAAAATTAAACGAAAAGTAAAATCTTAAAGTAATAGGCTGACTATTAAAAAAGCCAGGCATTAATGACCAAACCCATGGTTTTTTGCAACTAGTACAGGCAAACACACCCTTGAAAAAATTACATTAATTTGAATATAATAATATTATTAAAATATACCATAATAATGAAGTATAATATAAAGCTCTACAACTTGCTGAATAAATACTTCAGCTTGAATCTGCCTAAATGGTGCTGGCTTGTGGGTGTATTATGTAAATGGCTTCTGTCAAAGTTGCTGGATAAGCTTCAGCGTTACAGGAACAGAAGGGAGGGTTTTTGCTCCCGCTGTGCAGCATAAAGGCAATTCTCATGTCCTTCAGCGGCTGCTAAGTTCAGAATTTGTCAATGGTGAGGAAGTTTGTAGCTCTTCAATAAAGTATTTGCACTCGGGTTTCACACATGAATCCAGAGAGAAAGACAGGTTTAAACGCTGTGTTAAATGGTTGGGATATAAATAGACATACTGAATTCCCACCTTTGGGGGCCACAGGGAAGAAAAGCTCACATTAGCTCTCTTTTGCAATAATGTCTACAAATAGCTTCACTGTAACATAACAAATTGCTTAAACACCCCCCTGATACTTCATGTGGGTGAATGTTTTTTTAAGTGCAAAAGAGCACCTTGGCCAAGGGCTCCCTGAGCTCAAGACTCCTGCCCTGGCAGAATATAGCCCCAGTTTCTGATTCACCATGAAATTTCAGATTAAAATTTCCCAAGGCTCACAAACATATTTATAAATACATTCTGTTCATTATATAGAGTCCAGTTGTTTTGAAATTTCATACTTCTGGTCTTCATAACAAAAACCCAATTATTTGTACACTACACTGCTTTGTTCTGGCATTCCAACCATTTATTAAAAAGAAACAACACACAGTCACATGAATACATATGACATGTTCTTCTTGGCCACAGCAGAACCAGTTTTAATAAAAATATGGACATCCTCAAAGCTCAGCTACTGCAACGCCCTACTATCTGCTACAGAACACAGAAACCCAAAACACAGAAAATAGTAAACTTTCTCTTTGTGACAAATGCCCTATGGAACAGACACTGTAGCTTATTTGCATAACTAAACATTCATTTTTAAAAAAAAATTTAAAATCAGACTTTGAATCTACACACAAAATACTGACAAAATGCATACGTGGGTTTCATACAACACACACACACACGCTAAATAATGGTTTTCCAGCTAAACCCATATGTTTAGTGCATGAACACTTTTTAAGAATCAGTACATTTATACAGTAAGCAAAGGCCAAGGGTTCCATATGCTTTCTCTGGAATTACCAACATTGCTGGGTAGAGATAATGCCCAATTTAGTTCAAATTATCTGAACACGGGCCATTTTTGACCTTTGCAATTAATGCCCAAAAGTTAGCTAGAAATTCAATAGCTAACTTATAAAAGGACAGGTCTTCACACTCAGTTAACCGTGTAAAAACAGAATATTTTAATCTACTCTGATAATTATTCCAGAGATCTTACATATCATTAAAATAAAATTAATATGAACTGTTTCCAAAAGCAAGCTAACATGTTATATCTTGCCCAACATTATACATTTTTGAATGGCGGCATTCCTACAGTCAAAGAGTTAAAAGCCAATACGTCACAGTTTGCATTAGAAAGAGAACCAACACAACTGAGTCAATATTATATTGATCTCGAAAGCAAATTAAACCATGTAAGTAAGCAGACAAAAAAAACCCCTACTCATGCTAGGACTGTGTGTGCGCAATTACTTCCACAGCCAAAGGAAAACCCAGTTCTAGAAACATTTCATTTTTGCTCACAATGAACTTGCATGTCCCCCTCCCATCCCCTTCAATCTAAAGTTGCGCCTTCGCCTCAATGCAAACACCACCTCTAATGGTCTCTCCTTTCAACTTCAAAAAACCATCCAAGGGATCCTCTGGTGTGCAGAATACAGTTTCTAATGCTACCTAACAGGTATTCCAAAAAATGAAAGCTGCTCACAATTCTACGGAAGGAAACTAAACCGATCAATTTTTCAGCAGATTATATAGACTAACTTTTAGTGTGGGAGAAGAGGTAACAGTAAGAGAATGGAAGCGAGTAAATTCAAGAAGGTTAATTTAAGCCTCTGCTCCTCAAACTAATTCAGCAATTACAACAGATCTTTACTAAGGTATGAAGAACATTGCACCTGAAAAAAAACCCTGTTCAGTTTATATTAATAAAACTTAAAATAACTGAAGACAACAAGTCATTACCATCCATCTTCTCCAAATGTTACCTATTTCCAATAAGAAAGTTTATTAAATGAGTAGTAGGAAAGAAGACTCAGAAATGGTCTGACTTAAAAAGAATGCCATGCCCAGTGGGGCTTGTGTGGTGATCTATCTAATAGGCTCCACAATATCTGTTCACAAAGTAAGATCTCCACATTTGACTCTCAAATTTTAAAGCCTGCAATAAGGATATGCATTTTTGCAAAAAAACAAACAACCCCCACCCCCCAACCATGTTTGTGTTGACATGATAGGTGTATGCAAACGAAAAATAAAAGTTCTGCAATTTTCATGCTACACTTGCCCTTAAGTAAATAAAGTTCCAACACTTCTTCATGGGTGCATATAAAGAGAATATAGTACAAGAATGCAACCTGCAGGTTAAAACACAGATGTCAGCCATGTCTACACCAACCAGAAAAAACATGAACTCTGAATCAGCTAAAAATAGCAACCTTTTCTATAGCTCTGCCCTCTTCTCTAGGAACACATGAGCAGAAACTGTAGCAGTACTGCTGATGGCACTGAAAACCTCACTAACGCACATTCAATGTCAAAGAATCTACCCAAATAATGACTTCTCTCTTGCCAACAGGCATTTACCAAGTTTTTTCTGAGCTGAGATTTCATGTAATATTTTGTATAATTAAGGGTCTAGGAAAGGAAGGAAATTGTTCTGTCAGTTTCCAGTAAAAACTGAAAATTCAGAAGCAAGTGAGTCTTAAATTGCAGCTCTGCAAGACAAATACCTAATCCGTGGATTTCTTCAGAGGACAAAGACTGCTCACAATAGCTACAGCTCCAAGTAAATAGCTGTGTCCCAGTATTAGCAGATTTTTATCACACATAGACAGAGTGTTCAGCATCACCATGAATATAAGTTACAATTCTTCTAGAATACTTCTCATGAGTCACTCCTCTAAACTCCTCTGCTGTTTCCTCCCCACTCCTGAGGGAATGAGGTGGAGTCAGGAAAGAGAACAGTCTAAAGCAAGAAATTACTACCTTTCTTCCCAGTTTTGCTCTGTTTATTCCAGAGCATATGCACAGCTGGGATGCAGGAAAAGGATAGTTTTAACCCCTGGACTCCACATTTTTGCTTCAAAGGACAAGCAAAATAGCTCTGCTTGCACCTCCAGACACCGTAGGCAGTTCCTATTTATTTTTCTCATGCAACTATATAGGCTCTGTTAATCTAGAGAACTATTTCATGTAGTCATATATTATCTTTGAATTAAGACTTCGCAATTAACAAAATCTACTATCAGAACAACCATCTCAGCAAACACCACAAAGAGTAAAAATAATCCAGCATTCATTCTAACTTTTCTCAACTGGAGCAGCATAAGAAAAATTAATAATGCAAAATGTCTGTGATTCAGATGTAAACAATCTGTATACTTAAGCAAACTGTAACCTTTTTAAAATATTTCAGAAATATTATCTTGTCAAAGAATAATAAAATATCTTAAAGGCGTTTGAAGTCTGTAATTTTCTGTTTAAGACTTCTTGCACATTTTATATATCTGAACAATACACCTGCAGAGAAACTCTTGGCTGAGTTGTTTTTTAAACCAACTTCTCTTTTCAGAAGAAGGTACATGACGGAATATTACTTCTGCTGGAAAATGGAGAAGATATCTTAAAATATCAGTTTGGTCAAAGAGAGAAGCAGGCAAAACACTTCAGCATTTGTTAAACCAACACAAACACATAATCATTAGCTGTACACTTAAAGTTTTTTGCAAGTTTGACAGCTTTTAAAAAATGTGTTCATAATACAAAAAGCAAGGCCCACACACTGGTTACAAGTATTTCCACCTGTTGACAGAGGAAAGGCAGAAAAGACACTGATAGGAGCACTGCTTCTGGCCTCCTTAGCACCTTCCAGCTCAGACCATGTCAGTTTTGGGTTCTGGCACTGGAAATGGCATCCATTACGATAATAATCACAGTATCCTTCCAGGAATCATTACTGAGGGCAGCACTTTCAGCTGTGCACACCAGCTCTAAAAGCAGAGTTGACAAAAACAAACAAAACAAAAATCAAAGGCTGAGTCTCAGCAGTCCCTGTTTGCTCTTTCACATGTCAAGCATCCTCTCCCAGCACATCCAGCCAGTTGCTGGGAGGTGAGACTGGGCAGGAACGCAACAATAGCTGAGCAAAAATAACAACTCAGACACATTGGAAGACATTAACCCACTGTCACAGCTGGCACTGACAGCCTGATGCTTCGGAAAGCAATGCTATTACATTTTCCCAAGGAGAAGATGCAGGTAGCTCAGCTGAAACAAATGAATGACTGCAGAATTCCTAATCATAGTTTGTATCATCTATCACACTGCCTTTAAAGTATTTATACCAATGGACTGTGCATTCTTATAAACTAACTAAAACGTGATCCTACTAAATTATATTGGGGCAGCTGGTAAAACAACTAAGAGAATTCCCTTTGGGCATGTGGGCAAAGACATACGAGAAGAATTAGTACATCTCCTTTGATCTACTTTCCTACTGATCTATAGTCACACTCTGAAGATGAACAAAGGAAGTGCTGATTTTACATATTTCCTCTTGGAAAATGTTTTCCTGCAATACTGCTTCTGCAGAGAAAAAAAAGAATCAAACTCATTTATTACAAAAAAATCTAGCCCACATCACAAAGGGTCAATGCAACACTTTTCATTACACAGTAGGCTTGCTTTTCCCTCTTCAGTAGGAATTAAGGGCCTTGCGAATGGCGCGTGGTTTGGGCTTCAAGGACAGACAGTACAATGCACAAGATCACCACAGGCCTCTCAGGAACGGCCTGCTGGAATGCCAGAAACTCTTTGGGGTTTTCTAATGTATGGCATAGCAGGCTTAACAGTTCCTTCTTGCTCTGATGCACTGAAATAAATTCCCTATGTCTGTATCCCAAGAAGCAGTTCTCACCTGTCACCTGCTTATGCAAAGAAACCTGAGTGTGATCTTTCACTGTTACACGGGAAAAAGAACAAGTCCCAGCTTCCCTGGATTCAGATGCTTTTCTGGTTTGTCTTTTAACAAACTGCTGTTTATCCAGCAGATGATTAGGAACACATTACATTTGGTATGCCAGTGAGCTTCCCCTCTGAGGCTCATTTACGTGTATGGGCTGTAAATCAAGAACCTTTATCCTCACTTTGGTTCTTTAATTGAAGGCTGGAGACCCCCTTAAAGCAAAGGCAGCACAATGCAACACACTCAGATTCAGCACTGGACAGTGCTGAAAACAGGGAAGTTCTAGCTGAAGCCAAGAAATGTGGCATGAAGTTTATAATTTCCTCATTAAACCTTCTGGATTGCCATACTGCTGAGCTTCTGAAGAAGAAAATGTTAAGTCAGGTAGATTTCTAGAAATGAGAATTGCTCTCCTGCCTATGGTGAATGACCACCCTGATTCAATCCCATGACCAGTCTGATTCAATCCCAGATGACATATAAAAGCTGTCATAGCAGCATGTTTGATGAGCTTGGGCTGACAGACAAATCAGTTAATACCCGCCAGGTCACATCAAGGTTGTTCCTTCCAATACCATTCTTTAACACATATATGTTCTTTTCCTTTTCGCCTTCTATCTCCCCTACAAAATTATCAGCCAACTGATTTTTTTAAGCACCACTTCAGTTACACTGGAGTATGCATCACTTTTGAGTTATGCTCCAAGTTATGTAGAAAGGACAAAGAAACCTGAATTTGACTAGAAGCGTATGAAATTTTGAAGGAGATAGTGGTTCATAAAAGACACCTTCATTTTAGCAGATAAGAACAGTAGCAGGCAGCCATACAAAAATGTAACACAAATCCTCGTGTTCTAGAAGTCATTATACACACTTGAAAAGTGATTCTTGTGGGTGAATTTTTATCCTGTATCACTTAACACAATTTAGGCAGAAAAATCCAGTCTGTTATGCCAGTCAGTAGAGGGCTTTCACAGTTTTATGTCACCAACCACATCAATCCTCGTGGGTAAGTTGCCATGGTTACAAAATGTTTGCTTTTATACATTTGTCTGAAACTGCTATGGAATTCCCACACGATCAAAACCAGCAGTGGCTGGGAGTGCTCCACCAACATTTAGGAACTTGAGTCAGAAACATATACTGTTTCCACTCAGACTGTTATCTGGGAAACACTAAAAAAATGATTCATACCATTTTGAGCCACAGAAGGGAGGAAACAAACATCACATTCAACTATTTAAAACCTTCAATGATGACTCATCAGTTTAGGACATTTCCAGAATCAGCTGCTTTTCTCAAGTAGCAAATTGCAGTTGTCTATTCAAAAAAAATCTACAAGACCGAGATACTTTCAACAGAACCATTCAACTATCAAAGAATGAATAAAAAAGGAGGCACTTTTTGGTTTTATTCCCCCATTCCCTTCCCCAAACAAAGCACAAAACCCAAGAAGCTCAGTGGATCATACCTCTGTTAGCCAAGGTCAGAAACCACCTACTCCCAACTGATAATTATGCCTGTTTAAGTTTTATTTTAGCTTTATTTGCAAAAATTAGCTTGGAAATTCTGTTACCTGTCTTGTTTCAACCATATTAGCAGGGTTTCATCTTAGCCCGTGTTTTGTTTGGACTCACAGTTGAGTTATTTCAGCAGCAAATACTGACAAAATGTTACTCCAGTGACAGAAGCAAGAAGACATAACCAATTAAGAGTGAGGAATAATGAACAGCCCATGAAAAGCTGAGAATAGTGCAGGGCAATGCATCCAAACAAGTGTTAATACAGCACTCATTGGCCTCCAGTGATTAAATAACCATGTGGGGAAGCAGCACAGGTTGGACTGAGGAAGGACAATAAACCTAAGTAGGAGCTACTGTAGAGTGTAGACTGCTTTTCCCCTACTAGAAGAGCACTGGAAAGAGAACACTTCCCAAATCTGGCCAGCTTAGGGAAGGAAAGTTAATTTAGCTTTGAATGTCTCTCTGCTATTAGCTCATAAGCACAACAGTCTGATAAATAAAAGAGCTAAAATGCATTATCAAGAGGAAACTACTTGAAATGACGGTGTGATAGCAACATGTATTTTCTCAGAGGACCACACAATTTCTACTACTCAAAACAAAGCTCTGATTTTGTTAACAAGAAAAGGACAACAAAATCTACTCCTTAAAAACACCTATTCTACATTTTTGTCATTACTGAAATTCTCATACTAGAAAGTTTTGGAAGTCAGTAACACTGGGGGGAGGAAATGGCTGAAGTATTTCATAGCTCCAAAATTCTCAACCAGAAGAAAGAAAACAAAAAAACAGCAGCCTTTAAAAGTTTCTGTTCAGATTTTCCTAGCCATTAGTCACCAGCGACAGTACAACCTGCCTACAACCCAGGCTTTCCCTCCCTGTCCCACCCAGGGATGAGTGTTGCTGCAGGGAAAGAGGAGGGAGAAGGGGGTGAGGGCTGTTGTTCCAGAATGGGTTTTGGGAGGGGAGGGTCCTGAACACATTGATTTTCCTTAGAAGAGTTAAATGTTCTCTTTTAAAGAATTTTGAAATCAGTTTGTCTCTTACAGAAGAGTTATCAGAGTTGAAACAAAGTAATAAATATTTAACTACTGTAATACTTAAAAATGCACTTAACATTCCTACTAGTGCAATACTTTTAATTCAGTTTGGGGTAGATATGAATAGACTGCGACCACAGAAGCCACAGTTCAGTTGGCTTGCTAACATGTGGGATTTTTGTTTCCATAGATATCAATGATTCAGAATACTATATGCAAGTGAGCAAAATGAATTCTAGTTGCTATGGATACCACCACTTTTTTTTTCCCCTCTCTCTTCAGTATGTAAACAGTCAGTGTCACTGTATATGATTTATTCTGACTCTCTTTACAACAGTGTGGGTCAATAGCTGCCTCATATGTCAGGATTTGCTGCCTGGGGAAAACTAAATTTCCTAGAAGTTTTGAGGAACCCCTAACACCACTCCCTTGTCCAAGAAAAAGTCCTCTTCTGGCAACTGGAAACACTCTAGAAAACACAGCTGAATAAAATTCACATATTCACCCACACACATACACACACTACTACGGGATGAGAGAGCTCATCTGAAACTTCAGCAGCTGCCAAAATGCATGGGCTTTGCTCAAAACTGAGCAAGGAGAAACACAGCTGCAGACAAGAATCTTACCCACCTGCCTCAAGCCTTCCAAAGAGCCCTGCCCTTGATGGCTGCCAGGGCAGCAGCTCTCAGGAGGCCTCTTACACAGGACAGGACCAAGAACACAACATTCACTACTCAGCGGTTACTTTTCAAATCAATTTTTTCAATTCTGTACTTAGAAGATTAAAAAGCACTTTGCTTAAAAAGCTGAACAGTCCATTACCAAATGAAATTTCATAAAATATAACAGAGTATTACTTTAGAATGTTAATTAAATTTTTACCAGGCTAGAAATTTGTTTGTGTGTTGCTTCCTTTTTTTTAAAATGACAGCTAAGGAAGTGGATGAGTCTGATTTTAACTGCTCGTCACCAGACTGTTCACTCCTCCCTTCCCCACCTGACCCTTGCACATTTACATCCCTTTCCTGAGCCAGGACAGGCAACCTGTGTGATCCAATTGCCTCTATTCCTCCACAGCCAGCTCACTACGGGCTGGCAGCTGACACAGAAGCAGTGGGAACATTCAAACTGCTCACTATAAAATATCTCAAACAGCTTTCATGACACCTGAACTTTTCCAAACTTGGACGCTGCTGCAAACAAGTATACCATTCCTTAAATTCTTTCCAATTACACAAAACCTTACTTATGCAAAGAATTCAAGTTTCTCTTCCCATGATTCAATACATAAATCGCTCCTAGTAAGTTTCCATTATAAAAAAAAATATTTAGTAACACAAAAATTTCACAGGTTATGTTAATCAAGTTGCCCCTACAGTACTAACAGTATTTATAAAGCATACAGCAATAAGAGAAGACTTGTGAATTGTAGGGCCCAGACTTTAAAAAAAGGAGACAAAAACAATGATGTATCCAGAATCCACACATGAGCAATTTATATATTAAATACAACCACAACAAGGTAGTTACAACTTTACACAATTATCCACACATGATTTAGAAGTTAAAACGTGTGGTTTGAGGCTCGAGTTTTTAATTTTTCTATCAGGATTATTTTGGTCTTAATTTCTTCCAAAATCTTCCTAACACTTACTTCAATCAGTGATTTATTCAATTAAGACGACACCTAGAGGCGAACTTGCAAAGTAAATTTTGGCATTCCTAAAAGCCAACAAAAGGCTTTATAAAGGAATACTTATAGAATCAGAAAGATGGTACCAAAACACAAGACATAAGACACAATACACAAGCTACATATTACTTATTTTAAACATTTAGAATATTAAAGTCTATACAACCTTGCCTCTAAAAATCCATAGGATTAGGTATCTTAGAATCTACAAATAACCAAGTCCCATTCAGCAAACAAGCAGGTATGAAAGGGGAAAGTATTTGGACAAGTTTTTGCAGAAATGAGGCCACAGGACATCTTTTATCCAATTGTTTTCTACCACTCTTGGGCAACACAGTTTTTATATTATAAAAGCATTATGAAAAATAAGAAACAGGTTTCTATAAAATATAAATACAATTAATTATTTATGAATTAATATAATGTATTATTAATGAATATGCTAGGAACACTAACATTTGGTAAGAAAAAGTCAGTAATATGGTTTAGAATAGTCCTATTCATTTAGATCTTACATACCAAGCTGCGGAGTGTCTTCCCCAGAAAACACCTCATGCAACCAGCCTACTCATCATGTACGGCAATGAAGAGAGAACACCACTGAACTCAAGAACTGGTTTGCAAACTAAACCAGAATCTACAAATACATCAATAAACTTACACATCTCGTTTTAAAAACTCCCACACAACTACAAAAATGTAACTTTTAAGTCACACAGATAGAAATTTTCGGAGTCTTGACTCAGCTGTTGGAACCTTCTCTCCTGGAAATTATTTTAGGCCATAGAAAATGAAGGCAATGGACTACTTTTTCAGAAGGAAGTGTTGATCTCTCAAGTTTCTTCTGGGATGTACACTGACACCTCATGGACATTTAAAAATATCTAAGGTCTACGCTCCCTTAGCTCTATTTTTCCCTCTCTTTTTTAAAAACTCCAATTAATTTCTTTTCTTTTAATGAATTGTCCTCTTTAGAAATGCTCAGGACATTATTTAGTCTATTGTTCATTTTCTCTTAATAAGAAACTACTTAGCATTAATTTTTGATGAACAGTGGGGGTCCCTGCCCTCCCACAAACCGTGAATTGTGGAACACAGAAGGAGAAGTTACTGCTTCTCTCCAGCTTCAGCCTCTCCAAACTGCAGAGAAGCAACCACAGATGCTCTACCTCCTTATGGAGCAGGGACCAGGAAGATAAACAGGATTACTGCCATATGAAGAACGAGACTGGAAATCTTCTGTCCCAAATGACAGAAACTGGGTTTGGATAATTTTCTGGTGCTATGCAAAAGCCCTTTACTCTTTGAAGTCCATGAAAACCATCATAGTTAGACACATGATTACATGAGCATATTACAATTTCAATGTATAGCAAAGTAGTAATAAGCTTTATCGAGCAATGTTGTACTTCCAGACTCTCATTCTAGAATAGAAGTGTGTTACTTTTCACTTTTTTTCAACAGACTGTCTAATATGTATGAAAAAAACCCCAAACCTCTGGCATTTCTTCTTTCTTGATTGAGGCAGAGAACAAAAGAAAAAAAAACCACCACAGATCAAGGAAAAAGTCTGCAGCATATCTGTATAAACAGTCAAGTCACACATTACACATCTCAAGACTGATAAACTGACAAACTACTCCTTGCTAAATAAAATTATAAAGTGCTGAACAATGTAAGAGTAATACACATGTAATAAGCCTATAATGTTATTTGCCAGGGGTATTACGAGACCCTTCTAAAGTACCATAGAGCTAATTTAATTAGCATTATCCTAGAAATATAAACATCTAGGGAAAAAACACTCATTCTTTTGAAATATTTGTCTTTACCTAAACATGCAAGACAAAGCCTTTTAGAGGATGTCAGTTCTTAAAAATGAAAAGCAGCTCCATTATGTAATTTCTTTAGAGATACTGCTTCAAATTTCTTGACCTTCTAAAAAAAAAAAAAAAACAAAAAAAAAAAAAAAAAAAAAAAAATTAAAANTGTTAACAATTGACTTCTAAAAAAAAAAAAAAAAAAACCAAAAACTTGAATTCTGTTCTCTAAAGTATTTATTACATTCATGAATGCAATATCTAAACATTTTGGCAAAGTCTGTGAAACCTTTCATTTAAAAAAACCCAAAATTATTAAAAACAAATGTAAAACCAAACCTTTACTCCATCTCTCTCCCATGCCTAAGGGAAGAGGAAAAGACTCTCTACTTAATACAAGCTTTGGTTTATATCTTTTGAAGTAGAATTCCTGTAACATTAAAACTTAATCAAGAAGGACAAAAAAGATTTACTTTCCATCCCACAGAAACATCCAATCAGCTTTTTGTCCCACAGAACTCCTGGCTTTAACAGAGATGGAACAAGCAATCAGCATATTTTTACAACACATTCCCTCCCAGCCCTGCCAAAAAGCAGCAGCTGATAAATTCCATTCATCATGGAAGTGAGATTATTTTTCAGTCATTACTATCACCTTCTGGTCAACAGCAAGGGAAATATCACACCTATTCACATTTATAAAAGATTAAAACAAGGTCATCTCAAAGTACACACTGGAGAAAGAATCTGAGGTAACACTTAAAAATAAAACCTATTCTGCTCCACATATTTGTATTAAAGAGCTACTAGCAACATCTGCATAAACTGTAGACATACATACTAACTGCCACAGGCATCCAGCTTTTTAAACTCAGCCAAACATGTTTTCTGCATCAGGTGCCAGAATCAGTTAAAAAACACAGGGAAAAATAAAATAAATAAATAAAATTAAACAAAAC
>VXBX01004609.1:571953-599845 GCA_013400415.1 Scytalopus superciliaris | reverse complement strand
CCCAACCCCCCCCCCCCAAAAAAAAAACAACAACCAAAAAACACAAAAAAACCCCCCCCCCAACAAAATAAAAACAAAATTCCACCCACCACAACTCTACTAAGATTAGGAGAAAAATAAGTTGTAGCTTCATCAGTTTACTTTGCATTTATAGCAATTTAAGTTAGAGCAGTATTTTGTAGCTGGTACCTGAAAATTTGAAAGGTCAATATATGCACCTTTCTGTACCTATTGCACACAAATAATGGATGTGTTTTGTGGTTTTACTATTATTGGATTGTCAAAATCAGTCTCTCATCTGTATAAGACCAATGTGTTCGGTAGCTTGTAGCTCTCTGGCAACCCAGTTTTCTGAATCATTTACCCCAAAAGAACAATATCCAGCCATGAACAATTGCCACAACATGTAAGAAGTGGACTAGCAAGCTCCACCCAAAAAATAATCCCTCATCTTTCAGCAAGTGCATTTTGGAAATACTGTAGCTAGCACTTGGTTTCTAATATTTCTAAATAAGAATGTGCATTGATTTTGTATTTGCACAAGAGCAAAACAAGGTTTATCAGTGACCATGGCTTTCAGTTTCCCGACTAAACCACCATTATCTTTACAGCCACTTCAACCCCAAGACATAAGGAGGAAAGGGGGAAACCAACACTTCTCCTCAGGACATTCGTCATGACATTTTCCTCTCCAAGGCAGGTCAGTCAAGAAAAACAACCATCAGGCATATAAAACTATAAAAGATCAATGAGGGAACAGATCTGCAACCTTAATCTTCACACAGACTCCAATTATGGGAGACATCACCACAAAGCATCTTGGCCTTTTTTAGAGGAGTATGTGATGTTAAGGAACTAAGAGAAGCTGCAGCTCTTCAAACCTGTAAAACTACAAGTGGTACCAGCAATACATGACAGAACCCAGGTTGTCATTATCATTATTATTATCTAAGGAGATTTAATAGGACAATTGTAGAGGTATAAAATCCACTTGATCCTGAGTCTGAGATCCTTAGGGCAGCAAGGAGGGTGCACAGCAAGCTCACACACAGCCTGGGATGTCAGGAGAGCAGACTCTGGTCTCTTCAAGGATCTCATTGACAGAGTGTTGTAAAATAGAGTCCTGGAGGGAAAAGGGGCCCAAGAGAGCTGGATGATATTCAAGAATTGCCTCCTCCAGGCTCAAGAGTATCCCTACAAAGTTCAGGAAATCAGGGAAGAATGCCAGGAGGTCTGCATGGATAAACAAGGAGCTCTTGGACAAAAAAACCCAAACAGGTAGCTTACAGAGAGTAGAACCAAGAACATATAGCCTGGGAGGAATACAGACAAAATGTCTAAACAACCAGGGATCTAAAGCACTGGCAGAGGTAAATCTGGCCAAGGACATCAAGAATAAAAAATAAAAGCTTCTTTAGGTGCATCAGCAATGAAAAGAAAGACTAGGGAAAATGTGGGTCCTCTCAGGAAGGATACAGGAGACCTGGTTATCCAGGGGGACCTTCACAGCCTTGAGAGGTGGGCCTGTGTGAACCCCGAAGTTCCACAAGGCCAAGTGCAAAGCCCTGCACTGTGGGTTGGAGCAATCCCAAACACAAGTACAGACTGGGCTGACAGTGGATTGAGAGTAGTCCCACAGAGAAGGACTTGGGAGTGTGGGTGGACAAGAAGCTCAACACGACCCGGGCAATGTGTGCTTGCAGCCCGGAAGACCAACTGCATCCTGGGCTGCAGCCAGCAGGTCGAAGGAGGTGATTCTCCCCCTCTGCTCTCATGAGATCCCACCTGGAGTGCTGCATTCAGCTCTGGAGCCCCCAAGACAATAAAGACTTTGATTTATGGGAACAAGTCTTGAGGGGAGCCATTAGTCGACCACCAGACAGGAGAATCTCTCCTATGCAGAGAGGCTGCGAGTTGAGGCTGCTCACCCTGGAGAAGAGAAGGCTCCAGGGAGATCTTAGAACAGTGTCCCAGTACCTAAATGGGGTCTGCAAGAAGGCTGAAGAGGAACTTTTTACAAGAGCAGGGAGTGATGGAACAAGGAGAAGTGACTTTTAACTGAAGGAGGGAGGATTTAGATTATACATTAGGAAAGAAATCTTTCCTATAAGGGTAGTGAGGCACTAGAACAGCTTTCCCAGAGAGGCTGTAGACTCCCCATCCTTGGAGGTGTTCAAGACTTAACTGGCTGGGGCTCTAAGCTACCTGCTCTAGTGGGAGGTTCCCTGCCCATGGCAGGGGGTTGGAACTAGCTGATCTTTAAGGTCTCTTCCAACCCAAACAATTCTATACATGGAAAGAGAATGATGGAACTTCTTGGGGAAAATGAGACAGTCAGGTTCTCTGAAGCACTTCAACAATACTGTGAACAGTTTTACTACTGGAAAACAGTGAAAATATAGTCACCTTTCCCCCTGAGAGGACTAACTTAAAGCATTCCCCTCAGAAAAGTAGACTGTCACAGGCCCCTTCTGGGCTTTACCACACAGTACCAAATCAGGATACAAAGGTTGACTGCATAGACTGATGGGAGTGGGCAGAGGTTCTGCAAATCTCAGCATGTTCCCTACTAAGGGATGCCTATTTTTAATCTAATTACACTTCCACATCAATAAACTGAAGCATCTTTGTGTTTCAGGGTTTTAGCAGGTTCTGGGTTTTTTTGTAGGCTTTTTCTGTTGGTTGGTTGGTTGGTTATTTTAAGGTTGGTACCACTTGTAGGTGTTTTCTAAGTATCAACAAAATGGTTCAGATTCAAGAAGAAAAAAACCCCAAATTACTCAGGCTAGCTGCAAATTAGGAACTTCATCTGTATTCAAGTATATATCAGTTACAGCAGTTGCACAGCTTCTCAGTGAAAACTAAGGTTTATGGGTGGGGGGCCGACAAGAACAAAACACAAAAAACCCTGCTCGACAACAAAAGCCGGCACCAATGCAAATTCCTGATTCTTCTTAATCATTTGGCTGCTTGACCCAACTTTGGATATAAAGTTAGCAACTTTCTGGGGCAAAAAGATACAACTCCTTGTTGGCAGCAGAGTATAACAAAGAAGTCCCAACAGAGGAAGATTTTGAAAGTATCAGTCACAGCCCAAAATAAGTAAGTACACAAATTGAACAGTTTGGGGAGATTGTTCTAATCAATATCTGAAAGAGTTCTGTCTGCTATTTCTCTCCTGATGCTGACTATGAGTTTGGCTATCTATTCAGGTGAAATTCTGAATATAATTTACCTTGAAATCCTGGAAAGACATAACTATTCTAACCATATGGTAACTATCAAAAATGGAACACCTCTGTGCAAACCATAGCAACGACAAAAACATTCAGACAAAACAAAAACAGTATAGTGGAACCACCTAAAGTCCCTGCTAGTCTTCACGGGATTGTCCGTCTTGCAAAAGAGGCCTCTAATCAAATACTACCAGTTTTAACAACTTTGCTGCAAATGCTGTGAGTATATAATCAGGAATGTCCAAAAGCAACACTTACCAACCAAAGACACTGTTAAGCTCTGTGACAGAAGGGTCTTGCTGAACAGCACTCGCCATGGACATGGCTTCCAATGCACCCCAGCTGGGGAGCCCCCAGCAGCCAAACCCAGGCCCTGTCCATGGTACTGCATCAGAAGTATTCCAGCTGCTGGAAGCATGGACTGCTGGGCTGTCCAAGGTCCCAGTAGGGTAAGATCAGCTCTGGGTGGGCTGTGAAAAACAAACGACTACTACTTGCTTCAGTTTTATAAACAGACTTGCCTATATGGAGCTCCAAGACAAATCACAGCTTTTTTTTGATTTTGAAAGTCACATGTTTAGAGGGTGGAAATCCATGGAGAAAGGATTACAGTACAACCACAAAAGGTCTTAACAAATCAAGGTTCATGTCCCACATCATTAAAGCAAAAATTTTCACCACCTGAAATTACCATTTCATGACAATCTTCCTCATCCAGTAAGAGAAAGTTGTTGACTGGAAAGAGACTATCACAAACTTTTAGAATGCCAAGTTCTCACAAAATTGTTCTAAATCATTGTTGCTGCTCCCAGAACCTGGTGCTTTCAAACAGAAATAATATGAACAATGCATTTTTTTTATTATTGGCAACAAGTATTATTGCTGTTTGTTTCTATGTCACAGTCTGCACTACGGAGACACGATGAACAGTGTGAGAGCACGCTGAATGAGAACAGATTCCAGTTTTGTAACACTGTGGTAGCGACACAGAAAAAACCTCACGCAGATGCTACTTCTTTCAAAGTAGAGGTCTACTTCAGTTTGGAAACAGCACAAATAAAAAAAAAGTAATTACAACTCATGAACATGCAGCCTACTGACTAGAACTGGCCTTTTCAGCTTTTATTCAGCAGTAATAGTTAAGAGTCTGAAGTGATGTACACTAGCTTCTCAGGCAAGCTTACTCTTGAAGTCAAGCATAAAAAACTTCAACACTTTTCAAAAAATCAAGAATAGTCTACATATAACCAATTCTTCCTCAATAGCTAGACATGGAAAAGATTAAATTTCTTCTCTAAGCTCTTACAATTTTTTTCACTATGTCATGTTTACATATCTTTTCCTCCATTAGGGTTTCAGCTTACCAAGAGGAATCAACAAAAAAGGAGCATAACACCTTGAAGTGTTTTGCCCTCCTCAACAGCATAGCAATTAGCTCTTTGACTGAGACCTATACTAAAAAAAAATTTCAGAAAACCTGAGCAAGTTGGGAAGGACAGTGGCTTTATACCATGAAAGTAGTTATGTGAGGAAATAGACTTTTGTCAACAGGGACTACTTTGTTCAGAGAATTCATAGATAATACACTGGCAATAGTAGCATAGGATAATCTCCTCTAGGGGAGGGCTTGACACTATTGCTCTTTTTTCTAATTTCAGAATTACTTTCAAGTTCAAATAGTCTCGATCTATTTTCCTATGCTAGGAGGAGGAAAGGAAGTAGCAATTGTTTACTGAGGCAAACAAAACTGTACTGTGGGTAATTATTAACTTTTTCATTTTCAAAATAGTAAGTGCAACTGGCATATCAATAGGCCAATACATCTTGGGACAGAACTGGCAGTGTAGTGAGCAAAATGTGAGACTTCCCCTGCCAGAGAAGACATCTCTGGAAGTTTCAATGTATTTATATAAACAACTGCAGTTTTTACTGCTAGTGGGTTTTACTGATGGATTTCTTTTTCGTGGACCAAAAGGAATGAACGACTATATTTTCTTCCTCTTCTTAAGTTTGATATTTACAAAGAAGATCTAACTTTCATGGATGCCTCCCTTCCACCTGGGGAGGCAGGGTAGGGGGGGTTGGGCTGGGAGGGTGGAGGTGGTGAGCAAACCTCAAAAGACTGAGTGTTCATAATTAAGAGGGCATATAGAATGCAAATGTAAAGGTAACAGCTGTGGTAAGCAGGTACAGAATCATCCAAAATACCCGTATGATTACAACATTGTTTAGGTAAGTCTTAATGATAAATTACTCAGGTCAAAAAACAATTCTCAGTCACTTTTCAAGCTGGGCAGAGTAGCACATGGTATATTCAGCCCCAGTAGAGCCAAGGACAAAGAGGGACTGCTGCTGTAGTTACATGTCCCCAGTGTTCTTTGCGCTGCCACTGCAGTTACCTTACAGTCTCATAAGCTACAGAGACCAGCTGTCAGAAAGATAAAACTGCTTTTTGCTAATTCAACCCCCAAACTGGCCTACTGTAAGATCAGCTGAACCAGTGCAAGAGAACAGCTAGGAAGCTCCCAAGGGAGGGATTACAAAGGGAGACTGCCTTTTCCAACAAGGGCTTGAAGCTAGTGTCTTTTTAAACAGCACTTAAAATAATTCTGCTAATCCGTGCCAATGCACTTTGGCTACTGGTCTCATCAACAAATCAGACGTTCAATGACATTCTCAAATAAGGCTGCAACTAAAGTCTTAACTTTCTTAATCTTCTTAAAATGAAAGTATAATTCACTGCTCAGCAACTTCTATAGAGCTGAAGTCTGTAAGAACCAGATGATAAATAGAGTAAATGCAATCAGTGGCAATGCATAATCTTTTCTCTAATTTCTGCACACAACCCCCGTCCTTCCTGTCCACACACACACACACACACACACACACACACACACACACTCTGTGCAGCAGAAGGTGCCCCTCAGATGTGTGAGCTGCACAGATGTGAGGTCACCCCTGGCATGCCATGACCATCCACTCCACCTGCAACACTCTCTCCTTAGAAACACCAATATTCTTCATCTCACCACGCAAGTTTTGCATAGATTAGCACAATGAAGTATTTTGAGCACTTTGAATATTGCTTAGAGTATTGGTTTAATATACTATTCTTATAAGATTGTTCATCAAAAGACACTCTTAAATGTCTAAATGTAGGATTCAAACATTGCTTCTATAATACAGTCTGACCTGCCAAACACTGCTTTTTGATCTCAGCATTTTTATACTTGATCTTTATGTTCAGAGTTGTGCTCAATATATTGCTTTGGGTTGAAGATTATTTCCAATCACAGAATGGGTGAGGTTGGACGGGACCACAATGGATCATTTGTTCCAAACTCCCTGCTCAGCCACGGTCATCCCTAGAGAACATTGCACAGCATTGCATCCAGACACATCTCCAGTGAGGGAGACTTCACAATAACTTACAGAAATCTAGACAATCTAGACTGAACAGCAGAATGATGGGGGGGTGGGGGGGAAAAAGAAGCTTAATTTAGATGATTTGTCTGTCCTAGAAATTTTCAGTTAGACCTTCCAACAGTCATGTTACTCTAAAGAATAATTTGGAATATCATATGCGAATGTACCAGCAGTGCAAAGTAATATTCTAACTTTTTCAGTTTGAAAGAAAGAAAAGCAAGAGTGATTAGTGGAAATCACTTTAAAAAAAAGAAGAGTAGCAATATTAAGTTTTGTCACTTGGTGGCAGCACACCAAAGAAAACCAAAACACTTGAGCAGGACGACAAAATTCTTCCCAGCACATATTCCTTTACATCTCTCATAAAAGTGCCAGAATTCCTGTAGGGTTCCAGTTACTTCACAAATTTAAGATAGGCACCCAAATTTTTAAGACTACTGACTTCACATTCAAGGAGACATTAAAGGCTCAAAATTAAAAGAGTCTTCAGTCCTTCCAAAATGCTTACAGGTTCACCTACCTCCACCAAAATTGCCAAATGCGTACTAAACAGGATTACCAGTCAGGTGCAAGGGTGATCAAGCAAATAAAACCAATATTTGAAAGCCTGATGTCCAACAGTGCTAATTGTTTCTGCAAACTGAACTAAATAGGGGAGTCTGATTCAGATGCATCATCAATTTGGTGCCTGCCAATGCACCAGAAAACTCATTACAATATTTCAAACTTCTACCACCTGAAACTCTTGCCTGCATTACACATGACAGGCAGCCCCACATGCAGTAAGTACTAGACAGTGCCATTGTAGTCAGTGTCAATGAACCAGAACAGCTAGTCTTTACTCATTTAAATAATTGATGTTAAGTAAAGGTTAGATTTAATTAAATTAGTAATATTTAATAATAATTAAATAATTTAACAAACACATCCAAGAAATGTTTGAAACTACTACTACTGAAGCAGTAAGGAGATGCAGTGAGAACAAAAAGATCTGCTGGTTTCCTTCTCATCTGCACAATGTAGTAGCAAAGGCCCATTTATCACATGGGTAACAGGATCACTATCATTTCTCTCAAAATGATATTTTATACAGACATACAAACTATAATAATGTCTTATTTCTATAACCACATGATAAACAGCTTTATTTTGCATTGTAATCTCCATGTCAAACTTATCAATGACTAATAAGATGACCATATGCTATCACATCATTAACGCACAAGTTGCAATGACAGTTTTTTTAGATCTGTTTTCTATATATTAGATCTTGATTAGTGTAATTTCAAGATTTTAAACATAGTCATTTCTTCATATCGATTCCATACAAAAGTAACTAATAAAATCTTTATAGTACTATCTTCTTTGTATCAAACTATTTTTCTTCTGGAACAAAGAATTTCAGTTTAAGAGAGAAAAGTACTCTTATCCAAGCTTTCGGAAGAGTGTGTCATCAGTTCAAGCCAGGCATTAGGAGGTATGTATCACTTGTATCACAGAGGAGCAACTGTGATAGTTAAAAATGTTCCATGAATTCAACTAGAGAAGCTCCCCCTTTCCCCCTACCTAACTAAGTAGGTTATTGTTTTCTACTATATATGCAGTCTGGTAGGACCCTTCAATTTTTATCAGCTTTATTAAAACTACAGTTTTAGTTAAACGCACATACAGACATGAAGTGACAGCCTAATCCAGCATCACAGCAAAAAGATAAAATGGAGACCAAGGGAGAGAGATGAAAGCAAACACAGAAAGCAAGAGAAGTGTAGCAGTTTGCCATCAGAGGGAGTACAAGCCTTAAACAAGAGTGTTCAGCTTCCAGGTGGGAGCGGACATGCAGCTCTGGTGCGACTACAAACTCCTACACAGGTTTAACGGAGGGCTAGTCCTCCAAATTTTGGTTGAGAAATGGCATATGTGGGAAACAGCTGCAAGAAAACGATTTTTCTGTTGAAAAACAGAACTACTACACTCTTTTTATATGTAGACAGACATAGCCATGGGACAACGAAAAACAACTTCCAAGTTTTGCCCATTTAAATTACGACTAATAGACAGAAGTTAGGAAAAAGCTGCTCTTGATCCTTTCTGTCAGTAAACTTACTGATTTCAAAAGGAAAAAAAAATATATTGCAACACAGAGCTTAATTTTGAGTCTGACAAGCGAAAACGGACGAGCTAAACAAATAAGGCACTTGACTATGCATGAACCTGCACTTTATCCCATGCTTTCAGTTCCACTGTGCTGCTGCTCAGTGCCAAGTGTGCCTTCAGTGTGCCTGCACGCTCCACAACATTACCTAGCAGATCCTCAGGCATGGATGAAATAGGGGAGAATGATCCTATTAAAAAAGAAATTAACATTCTACCCACACCAAACACACAAATTCCTAAGTCTTCTTTTCTGTTCCTGCTCCTAAAGAGGGAAGAAACACCATTTTTCAGCATATTCAAGACCTACCAGATAAGGTCTATTAGGCACAGCCTGTTTCAGAAAGGAAAATGTTTGCCCATTTACTCGTGTTGCAGAATACACTAACTTCCTAATACACCAGGAAAATACAGTTACCTGTATTTCAAAGGTACTGAAAAAGTAGCAGAGTAGGTCTACAGTACCTCACGGTATTGTCTACATCCAAACGACACAGCCATTTCCTTAGGTAATCTTCACTTTTCCTACTTAAAAGTGTCCTCAGTAAAATCAGCAGAACTCCGGCATCTTTTAAAAATAAGGTCAATTGCAATTTAGTCCGGGATGAAAAAAAAACAAAAAACAAACAATTGCTTGACTAATTTTAAAAGGAAGTTGAACTGAAATCTGATTGAATCATAATAATTCCAGCAAAATAAGGGGTGGGGAGAGGAAAATACTTTTTTTCACAGGAATCAAAAGCTGGAGGCACATACTTGGTGTTAAGTACCTCGCCTGCTTAGGACAAGTGTAAATGAGTCATACCATCTGTACTCACATTCAGAGGACAGTCTGGCAAGATAGCAGGGAGAACACAGGCAAATATGATGCTCTGCTCGTATTGTTATGGAAGCAGTTAAGCTGGGAAACAGAGGAAGACTTAGCAGTTAAAAAAAGAACTACCTACAGTAACAGACGTGCAACACCTTATTCTCTGAATTTATAAGTATTTGTAGAATTCTACACAGAGAGCTGTAGTACTACAAAAATACCTAGAGACTCACATATAATTACTGCGGAGGCTGATTAATGCTGTATTTCACATGAATATTTCTATGTCACAGAATAACACAGAGATGCTCAAAGTAGAAGGTAAACAGACTGGAGCATGAAGTCATTGTAGAACATCAATAATTCAGGGAGAAGCTATTTAAGATAACCATTTGTTACAAAGACAGAATCAACACTGGCAAGCAGCCTTCTGAGCTAAGTTGTGCTGAGCAGAGTAAAAGCAATAACGACACTGGAAGAAACAACACGGACCTTGCAAAGACACAGTGTGAGTGAGACTAATCCCAGCAAAGGTGGGGGAAGTCCCAGTCAAAAAGATGACTTGTGGCAGTATCTAAGTGAGGGCAGGCAAAGCCATCACCAGCAGCTGGAGCAACAAGCCACAGAAAGCTGCTATTCCCAGCACAGCTGTCTGGGTAGGAGATCCAAATTCAGGGAAGTCAGAACCGAGGTGTAAAGCCTTATCATGAAACAAATTACTAATAATGGAAAAATGTGCCAAGTTCAGTTTTCTTTTAAAAAGCCCTAGACAGTCAAACTATGTGGAAGGCTGAGTTTACCAACATTATTTTATTTGCAATAAAACCAATATATTTTACAATACCAAACTAAGCTTACTTTGGACCCCAGGATATGTAATTTAACACATGTGGCACCTAACGCTCTTTTACATCTGAACAGAGGTGCTAGTAGTAGCAAATCATGCTACAGACTACTTCAGTGTAACACAAACACAAGGGTTATTTATGATGGTTACATTTAAACTAGAGTACTAACAGGAAGGACAAGTTCTTCCAAAGATATTCCTGGGTATCTTGAGGGCTGGAAGGGGGAGAATAGACATCCATCTGCTGTTTCAAAATCCTTGTGATTATTTGTTTATATTTCATACCAAGCTTCTAGGAACATCAAATGTACAATTAAAGTGGTATCTCACTTTCTCCTAGTTTTCGTGCCTTCTAGTTATATGAGAAAACTGTTTACAATCTTAAAACAAAAAGAAACCCGATGCACTTATGTTGGTTTACTTGATCCTTTAACTCTTTGGTTGGCTAAGATCAGGCACATTATTTCAGAGCATTCTGTAGGTTACAGTAACAGCACTTGCAACTCCCAGCAGGTTTAGCAGCAGCAGATATTCAGTAGGATGTCTGTGCCCAATAATCACAGTTCACAAGTAGGTACACTAACATAAAATCAGTATCATTAACATACATGTCCAGCTGTGAGCCGAGCTGATCTGGGGGCGGGAGAGGACATAAAGGGGTAGGAGGATGCTAGGCCAGTTCCTCAGTGACTACTGTTTACTAGGAATGACCACTCAGAGGAACTTCACAGACAAACAAAGCAGTAACTCAAGCTGTTTCATTATGAATCAGCAGAACTGTGAAAGATCATGGCAAAAGTATTAGACCATTTCTAAACAAAAATAAAACAATAGATTGAAGAGCATTCCTGCTGTTGAATCCTACTTAATGATTTGCTATTCAGAAAAAAAGCTTTGAGCTCGAACAGTTTCCTGGCATAAAACAAGAGGTGAAATTATGAACTGACAAGCCTGGAGAACAGTGAACCTGTGAAGCAACCCAAATGACATAAGTGAAAACACGTGTTGATCCTCTGATGTTCCTACCACTATTAAAAATGATCAAGGTGGAAGAGGAGTAAGATCCTCTAAAGATTCCAGAAACCTCTATTTACGTGTTATTTCAGCGTGTCCACATGTTTAACTTCAAATAATAACTACATACACAAAAAGCCATATCAACACTGAAAATTCTTAAGATATACCTGGGAGTGACAGGCAGAAAAACCCACAAACAAACTACTGCAGCTCAGATGCCAGTTCTATGGTCTTCAATTTCACAATTCATTAGCAACCTCAGAGGAAATTTCCATTTAAAAATTTGGGAAGAAAGCAAATTAATTCTGATTGGACATAACATCAAAAGGACAGACAAAAATGTACACAAAAGCATTGCTCCTTAAGCTGAGGGAACAAATTTTTAAATGCTATTTCACATATCTTCTAGGACATTAATTATCTGGATAAAAAGAAAATAGCATGCTATGAGTCAGAGCAGTTCATATATAAATCAACCCATCAAGAAAGTTCACAACCAGAACAGTTTTTTAGAACTTACAGCTACTCTTCAAAAACACTGTACTATAATAAAGTCAGAAAAGAGTAATGCTTTCCAATCTGAACAGATGCTTGTCACATTCAAAGAAGAGACTACAAATCAAGAAGTGGTGTTCATACATGTTAAAATCCAAGTAGAAAACACACGTTCAGAGCTATTTGAGTCTATTTTGTCCACAGCAGGATTACACTTGATCAATAGTATTTATAGGATTGCAGGGTGGCAATTTGTGAGGTAATCCTTTACCAGCACATCACTTTTAAGAAATGGTTTCTTAATTCATGGATTTTAATCATCACAATTTAATTCTCAGGTGTCTGAATTTTAACATTTCCAGCCGACCTAATACGAGGGTAGGAAAAACAGAAAGAAGAGTTAGGAGCATTTTAGAAAATACTGCAAACCCACACATCCATCAGGTAGAATGCTAAAACACAAGCACTATTTCAAACAAAAAAGTATGCACTTGTGAAATTAAGTGATAGATAAAAAAAAGAATGTCTACTGGAAACATACAGCTCATGCACCAACAGGAACAAATCACTGTAGGTAAAAACTTCCTTGGAGTTGTTTCTCCCTCCCTGACAGGAAAGCAATACCTTTTAAAAGAATGTCTTTAGAGTAATTTTTGAAAGCAAAAATGGAAGTGCATCCAAGTGGCCTGACTGGATCTTTAATGAGGAAGTGCCATAATTCACATGGACCAACAGAGCACGTGGTAATTTCCCTATTCCCAGAGCCAGCAATGCAAGCAGCAGTTGTCTTCTTAATCCTATTGACTATGTCTTTTAAGAAAAAGACTGAAACACACAGCAAAATATATGGAATAAGCAATTCTTGGAATAGACTTAAGAGTGCAATTTCACATAAATATTCCCAGCACTGCTAATGCACATCGATTTTTGTTGTCTTATCAGCATTGAGGCTGTTGTTAGAGGACAAAAACATGGCTTTAAAGACAGGACATGAGAAGAATCAGAATTCACTTGGAACAGAGGTGTTCCCCATAGGTGTGTCCATATAGGTTTTTAACACAGCTCAGTGACATAGAGCTTTTATTTCCCAAAAAATGCAGTCTCTAAAAGAGAACTGGCCAGCACATTTTCAGCATATGGATGTAGCAGCATTTCACCTTGCAAGAGGCCCAAACCATTCAATGACAGATCAAATACTTGAGTGACAACATGATTTGCATTTTCTAGTTCAGTGTAGTTTAATGGGAAATACAGAGGATACTGCCAGGCACTTCAGGATGTTCTTCCTCCAAGGAAGAACCCAGTTGCTTGGACAGGATACAGAGCCAAACATCTCCTTTACCTGCACTCTACCAATTGCTTAAAGCTTAAGTCACGACTGCCACTTCTGCATAAGCGCAGGAGGAAAACTGGCATTCTGACAGCAGATCCCACTACATCAACACAGCCTGCAAAGGGAACAAAGGTGGATTCCTCTGACTGCCAGAAGTCAGTCATCTCTATCTCATCTGAGGGCTGCTGTGCATAAGAACACAATTTCTACGATCAGCAGGATGTGCTCATTACAGAAACTAAGTAACTTTTTTTTTTTTTAATTAGCATTACATTTCAGAGACAGTGGAACACTTAAAGGGATGAGAAAAGGATAGGCTAACTGTTATAGCTAAGTCCACTTGCATGGTGGACACAGACATTCCCAGGAAAATTAATCCCAAGTAAGTAATACCATCAATCTAAAGTAGATTGCTTAAACCAAACTAAAGCCTTCCTCATTTATAGTTAAAGTCCATTACCCTGACTAAACAGAATTCACTTCCAAAGTATGTTTGCCTACCTCCAAGTATCTAGGTGTAGTGCTCTTAAAAACAAATAAAACAAGTAATTTTTTTTTTCTTGACAGACAGGAACCCAAGAAGAATTGTACCACATGAAAAGTTAGTTTTTCACTTCTTCGGGGGTAAGAGATGGCTGGATGGAAAAAGACTGGGAGAAGACATCCCTTATGAATAGAGACTGTGGGAGCAGGGCCTGTTTAGTCTAGAGAAGAGAAGACTAAGGGGGGATCTCATTAATACACACAAATATCTCAAAGGCAGGGACCAAGAGGCTGGTGCCAGATATTTTCAGTGGTGCCTGGTGACAGGACAAGGAGCAATAGCCATAAACTAAAACACAAGAAGCTCCACCTCAACACAAGGAAGAACTTATTTACATAGAGCAGAGCGCTGGAACAGGCTGCCCAGGGAGGCTGTGGAATCTCCCTCTCTGTAAACATTAAAAACCCACCTGAACATGTTCCCATGTAACCTGCTCTAGATGGCCCTGCCTTGGTATGGAACTTGGACTGGATGATCTCCAGAGGTCCCTTGCAGTCCTAATGATGTGAAGACAATGTTCCAAATACAGAACAGCAAACTGATGTGCACTAAACAGGGTGTGATCCAGCACAACCAAAATCAGAGACAAAAGAACCACCCTATAAAATTAATATTCCCGCATCTCTCCACAAAACCAAGGCAGTGTTGCAGCAATTTCTCCTTCTCAGTCCTAGACTGCTTAAATCCCTCCACAGGGAGATGACAAACAAGCAACCATTAAATACGCCTCAGAAAGTATAACCCTCTTCAGAACAGACAGCTGATTGCTTTATTAACACTTTTTAAACTAATCTCTACTTGTGTTTAGAAGAAGGGCAGACCCAGCCAAATCAAAGTGAATGATCTTTATTTCTACTTTTGCTTTCTGGATGCATTTAAATAGCACACAACCTTTACAGTGCGTTAATTACTTGGCTTTGATTATTTTAATGCATTCATTACTTCACTTTTATTACTTTTAATTTAATTTTTAATTTTGTTATTTTATCAGAGCATCTAAGAAAAACATAAAATAAAGAAATTTTTTAAGTTGTTCTAATTACATGTGCCACTAATTGGAATCTTCCAAAAATGTCTCAAGTTAAGTAGTCCCTAGTATTTCCTTCATACAACACTTCATGAGCTGAATCAGTGACTTGGGGGTTGGTCACAAAGTCTGTCAAAATTTTAGGATTAGTATAGTTCTATCAGACTTCACTTCATAAGAGGAGCTTTTCTTTCCCCCACTGAACTGACCAATTAAGAGGAGTAATTGCAAAGAAAATACCATTTGTTCCAGAAGAGGATACTGCCGTCTAATGCTTCTTTCAAACAGTGCATTTTCACAAACTCGTTCCAAGTGCTTAGCTCATGACTTCCGCCCATGAAGCAGTTTGAATTCAATCCTCTGGCAACAGATATAGAGTACTTAAATGTTACTTTTTAATACTTCTTTGAATGAAAGAAGGTAAGCAGATGGTATACTTAAATCTTAACAAGTTAATATTCATATCTTCCCCTAATGTAATTTGTAAATTAAGAATTTTCCTGCCCTGTTCCCTATGTACTCAAGCTTGAACATTCCCTCGAGGTTCCCACAATCCATGCCAATAAACCACACTGAAAATAGATTAACCTTTTGTCTAGTCTTATCACTGAGAACCTTTGTACAATATAACTCAAAAAGCACAACAAAAAGTACTCCATGTCTCCTATAACCAAAGAACATTAAGTACGGAATAGTGAGAAAATTACCATAAATGTAATTTAATTCCCAACACTGACACTAATTTTTAAACACTAATAGCTACATAATACAGGTGTTCTCAAAACTTTGCATACTTTCAGTAACTTCACTTATTTCAGCATACCAAAGAAGATTCTGCTATCCACTCATATTCTCTCCTCTTACAAAGCAAGTCTATAATCTGATACCTAGGTAAGCTTTCTTAAATATCAGACTACTTTCTTATTAACACTGTGCACTTTATTTCATGTTTGCCATTCTCATTCCCATCCCACATTACAGTGTTCATTTGTTTATGTTTTACCTTTTATGTCACCTATGTGGGTTTTGACATCTCTTAGAAGCAGCACTAATACCATTCTCTAGCCCACAGCAGAGACAGCTGACCAACTCCTAAAGCAGACCCTGAATGCCTAAGGTTTTTAGGCTAAAATTAATTAATTAATTAATTAATTAATTAATTAAATAAATGGTGCTGATGAGCAATTTCAAGAACAAGCATGATATGGAGGCTGTGATCTGACCTCCACTGAGTCCTCACAAACATACAGGTGATATGTAGAGAACTAGGTTGGTGGAGACTGTTAAGTGCAATTTTATTATACTCTTATTTGCCAAGGTAATTATTCCCAGTGCTTTCTTACAGTCAAAAGACAGAGACAGTTTTGTTTGGTTTTTTTTTAAACCAAGCTTTGTAGTTTTATCATTGCTTATTCCAGAAGATTAAGCCAGGAGATGAATAAATACCCTCATCCATAACCCACTGAATTAAACAGCTTTGCAGCACGATCAAACTCAGAAAGCACAAATTAAGGAGCAGTCCACCTTGGCAAGGCTTTCATTGATGGCGATTCAAAATGCTATCTTCTTTAGCTGCTGATAAAAATAGTTGCATAACCAGTGTGTTTATGTTGTGGTATCCATACAACTATACTAGTTGATATGTGGAACGTCAAACAGTAAGTTTAACTACTATTTTTTATTTCCCATTCCTATAGAGCTGAGATAAAAAAATTTCTTCTGTTACAGAAGGCTGCAGTTTATTCTTAGACTGACATGCTTCATTAGTTACTATTAGTAGAGTTTATTTCAATTTAGGCATTTTCTATGACCATATTTTCTTACTAGATATTTCCCTACCCCAAGCATATATCTCTGTGCAAGGAGATAGAGGGATCACTAGTCAAAACAGGCATGACTCCAAGCCGTCACTGGATGGTTTCCAAGAATTAAAGCTGCACACACAAGAAGCATAAGCTGTTGAAGGGCCTTCTGTCTATACACATTTCTATGAAGAAAAAGGCTGCAGCAAATTCAGACTAGTTTTGGTATGCAGTTTTCAGGTAACTGGACTACCTGAACATGATCTTATACTTTCACTGTAACCTCCTGAGAAAAGATGGAAAGTGAGTAAAAGAATTTTGATGTAATTTTCAGAGGTCCAGTTGTAACTGAGTAGTGATCAGCCTAAGAGGGGAGAAAAACAACTTTAAAATGCTGCAAGAAAGCCAACACACTGTTGTCACATAGGAGATGGGAAAAGGCTGAGGGTCCTGAAAGGCAGCACATGTGGTTAGCAAGTATGTTACAGAGAAACTTCTCTTCTTTCAGTGTTTTCATTGTCAATGTAAGTCAACATGATGTGTTATAAATAGAAGCAGACTCCTTAAGACCCTACGTTCTCTCACAGTTAAAGAGGAATTCACAACACACAAACCCTAAAACAATCAGGACAAGAAAACAAAATTAAGCCTGTTGCTGAGTTTCAAAACACATTGTAAGAACTTTCAGGTCAACAGTATTAAAGTTACTTTCTCAGAGAAAGACATCCAAGGCAGACCACGCTCAAGATTCTCCACTCAACTCCAGCCCCCAAACCAAAGGACACTCACACAAGACACATCATTTGTGATTACAGGACTTCTGACACAAAGAGATTAGAGTAAGTTTATCTGAGCCAAAGCACTCCTTTCTAGTTCCTACTAGGGAACACTTTCAAGCTACAACTTCACAGTCTTATGCTAACCTAAATAATTTGCCTCTCTCCTCCCTTTTCACCACTTTGCAGAAGAAAAGAATGAGAGACGGCTTAAGCTCAGCTACAACCTAATATCAAACCATGGCCTTAGGCAAGAGATAAGAAGTCACTGAGTTTCAATCATTACTTTTAGAAACCTTGCAAATGAAAAAAAAAAAACAACCCAAGAAGAAGCACATCATCAAATCCCATCCTAAAATTATTGAACTCCTACCCTTTCAGGAAAATTTACCTACTCCACTGACTTTAAAGAATGGAGTTGATTCAGGCAATGTCATCCATTTCTTACACATACAATCCTACCCTACACTAGAAATATATTTGCATTCAGTAGTTCATGTATCTGTATTTCCTTCTTCTATCTGTCAGCTGAAAATGTTGGCCTTCACTGCAGTAGATAATTTCCAAGTCATATAATTAGCATAGCTTTGGCTGTTAATTAACCTCTTAAAAGAAAAACAGAGTAACAAGGAAAACATCCTACTGTTCCTGCCTGTATTTAACCTTGCTTGTTACAGGTCATTTTCATTGTTTCTTATCTAGTGAAAAAATCAAGGCAGTGCAAATACACACCAAAGCAGTTGCCATACTTCTGCAGCCATGCCACACAGCATGAAAAGTAAGAACTTGGCATTCTGAACAGGCATCCTGTGACAACACATTACAGCCAGGCTGCATGTCACTGAACTCCACACAAGAGCAGGTCATGAAACCACGTGGTCAAATGACATAATTCCAATAATTCCTTCTCTTTTCTTTAGTTATCCATCCTACTTTTACATGTTACTTTTTCTGAAAACGGGGTGCCAGGCAGCACTAAGGAAGCACTGGTGGGCACTACAGTAATGAAATATTAAAAAAAAGCTTTTTGTGGACACGTGTAAAAGACATTTTGGTGAGTCAAAGTAATGAGTTCCCACAACACGTAAGGCTGAGCTCCAGCAAACACTGCTGAGATCTTTTCTGCAGGCACATTCATTCTGTCTTTGGGTTCAGTTAACTGTGGCCAACTGCTGCCACCAGACTGAGCTTCACGTCTACAAGGTTTATTTTTGCTTGTGGTCGTTCAGGAGGCAAAGAGCCAGTATTCTAAAGAACTCCCTCCAGGATGACAGTTCCAAAACAACTTTGCAACACCTCCAATCAACATGGAGGAGAGCATTGCTGCTATCAGTACAGCAAGCTTCCAGGGAAGGGGAGCTGAACTTCTCTGACAGTCTCCACAGGCACTGCTGGCATTGCTATTCCTCCTGTTAAAGAGATACTATTTCTTTGGCTTATGTAAGTTCCAGTAGGGAGCTTTATAGAAGGAAACATATCTTGCTGCTCCCCCATGTAAGGAGTTGGATGTTGAGACAGGAAATCGCTGTGATATCCTAAACATGTAAGGTATTTTCTACAGCCATTGCCACAGCAAGAGAGAGCCTTCCAGGTGACAATGAGGTTGAAATGCAAAGATGTAATCAACAGGTTTTTAACAGTCATGCTAACTTTCCTGCAAATTTTTTCAGCTACTTTTGGGCACAGAGTCATTAACCACAGTGCTTCTAGTGGTTATTCTTGAATTACGTAAGTAAGTTTTATACTTTGGTGATTACTAACGCAGTTCTAACACATATGCAGAGTATTATAAAAATTTTATCAATCTTCAGGTATGAAAACCTCCCAACTAATCTGTTCAAATGCAAACTATGACAAATGTCACATTTTTAAAGCAATTATGGTTTATTAAACATTGAGGGGCTTTTTAAAAAAAAAAGGAAGCCAATTCACAATGTGCAAAGTCAAAGCCCTTTCAAAAATACAAAATGTGGCTGCATTCACCTGTATTTGCCCTTCTAAGATGACAAATTTGGTATACTTGATCCAAAACCATTTTTTACATCTCTGGGTGTAGAAAAACAGCGGGAGGCACCCTCTTCTGTATATTATTCAGTGTTAGTTTGAGATTAGAGATGCTGGGAGAGTCCCCTTCCTGTGCTACAGAAAGGTGTAGTAGGCAGAAAAAGGAATCAATGTCTTGAAGTAATTGTAAACAGAACTCCACAGGGTAGCTGGATACCTGTTGTATTTTGGATGACCCTTGACTATGAAACTTTGAAGTTCATCAGAAGAGCACTGCTGTTCACTGACAATCTGTGATATCCTAACCATTTCTGTGCTTCTGGTTCTCACTCTAGTGTTTTACAAATCCTCTCTTCACCTTTCTTTTCTGATCTCATTATGAAGACCTTCAAGGAACACCTCTCTTGAGCTGTGTTTCTTATGAAGTAGATTAACTTGACTGCTTACATCCCTGATTGCAGTAAAACTTATGGTAAAAAGAATGGAGAAATGTCTATGGACAAGTCATAAAACGTTACTTATTCTTTACTTGAAAGGTTCTATTTTAATAGTTTTCTCATTCTACGATCAAAGTAGTGTTAGATAAACTTTAAATGGCTGTATGCTCGTGGATGGAATGAAACAGCAAACAACAACATGGGGTAGGAGTGGAAGAAATAAATGAGCTGGGTGATTACTACGGGATCAATAATGATGCAAGTCTGTAATGGCATTTGTAAGAACAGCAAGGAAGTTGTCCTTAACACTGAGAATTATCCCCTAGAATGAAAACACTGTTAAAAAAAGAAAAAAGCAATAGATGCATCAGAGCTATAAAGCAAAATACTGTTCCTGGAACTGAGACAGGAGCAAAGGAAATAGAAGCTATCGGGCAGTACCAGTACAGGGTTCTAATTTGGCAGAGACTGCAGAGCAACACAGTATTAAGTGTAAGAGCTCTTTCTATCGATCCTCCTGTTTTACAAACATAGCAAGAACTGAACAAAATTCTGCAGTTACAAAGGGATAGAGGAGAGGGGTAGGGAATTTCATTAATGTGCTCTTTCTGAAGCACCTTTGTACCATGACTTGGGACATGTCAGTAATTCAAAACAATGAGTAATAACATAACCAGAAAAAGAATGTTACCTTTTGGTTTTCTTCATTTTTTGATTTCACGTTCTTCATTTTAATCTACCAACAATACTTTGTGGGGAGACACTGGTGAGTGAATGAAGTGTTAGCAGACCTGAGGCAGAAAGAAACACCAAAAGCTCAGGATGGAAAGGACTTCGCATAGATTACCTGCCCACTTTCATGAGCAGCTGACAGAAGAAGCAGATGACCTGAAGATGGAACAAGGAATGAGAGAATACCAACTACCCCTAACATTGTACAAAACTCAGTCTTCAGCAATGGATTTAGATTACTAGATTATGCATTAGTTACAGATTACATTAGTATATAACTACAGAACTTGTTGAAAGTTATTTCTCCCTCCAATTCAGGCATGTATGACTCAAGCAGGTTCTCTAGCTATGAGCTAGGCAGATCCTTGGTCTCTCACGCTGCCTGTTGCTCGATGACCAGGTTCCTGACAGAAGGTTCAACTTCCTCCCTGTCAGCGGGACCAAAAGAGATGGAGCTTTCAAAATAAAACTCAAAAAGGAGGACAAACAGAAAAATCTTGAAACAAAACATGAATTCTTCATGACTAATAGAAATCCTGTAACCTCTAAAGGCTCATTTTGGTCTCAATGTTTTAACTATTGCAATTTCATTCTCATTTTGTCACGCTGACAAATCCTTGCTTGTACTCCTTTCTCTTCCTTCATTAAGGCACTCTTCTATCTTCACTTTGCCAAAGTAAAAAAAAAAAAATCCAGATGTGCCCATGCTTTCTTCTCTGCACCAGATGGAAGCAAGTACAGGATTTCAGCACAAAGTGAGAGGGAGCCTTAAGTATGATTGCATGACTGCAATATGACCAAGAACAACTTATAAGCAAATGCAAATGCACGTCAACTGGAATTAGAAAGGCCATTAAGTGAACTTCATTGTTTGAGAGTATGGAAACATTAAACCTTAGGATGACTACCACAGTTCAGTCAGAATTACACTAACCCACATAAACAGGCAAGTTAGGAATAAAACCCAAACATTCACTGAGTTCTAATTACTCTGGGGCAGAAAAACATTTTCACCTCCATCCCTGTAAATGTAGTTCTGAAGTTTAACATAAGCTTAAGCAAAGTGACTTCGTTTTTCCTTTTTTTTTTTTTCTCCCAACCCCCCAGTGTTAGAATAGGCAGACCTTTGCTTTACACTTCTATGTTTAAATTTACACTTCTAAATTTAAATAAAGTTTCAGTAATTTAATGAGAAAAGTATTTGTGCTCAGGCTGCCCTAAATAGGTAGAGTTTAGTCAGGTAAATCTACTTAGAGAGTACTGTTCACTCAATTCACATACATACATTACTGTAGAAATAAACAATGAAATTCTAAGATCATATTCAGTGCAAAATAAAGAGCATCTCATTATTTTAGCACAGAAGTTGCCAGGTGCTTCAGCTAAAAAGTACTTCCTCAGTCTACAAGGATGATACAAACTGACTATTTTGTCCCTCTTTTATTTGCATATCCTGCTTCCTCTTTATGCACTCACACAGCTGCCTACAGGTCTCATTTTCCCTTCTCTTCCTACTACTGAGTCCCACCACTCTTGCATTAGCTCTGGGTTTTGTGCTGAAATGGGTCAGTGCTGTATAATTCATCAACACCCGAATCACAACTGAATTAACATAGTTAAACTGGTATATTGCCACCCCTTCGGGAGAGTGCCAGTGTCATTACTGAGAGGAAGAGTAACACTCCCTGATGTTTCAGAGCTTAAATATTAAGATTCTGTCTTCATTTGCACAAAGGATAACACTGAGACACCTTATTTCAGATTAATCTTTAAATGCCAGATTAGAATTTGTTCTCCACCCTAATAATGAAGGCAAAAAAAAACAAACCCAAAGAATCAGTACTGTAAGCATGCTACCAGCACTTAGTGATGAACTGCTGTGTTTATTTTTTATTGATGTGAAATGTTCTGATTCGTATTATGATACAGGTTTTTTCAACACAAACATTATAAATAACCTTGAAAGAGTTAGTCACTGTAACTAAGGCAACGAGTCTCCCACTCAACTTCCAGAAATAGGAGTAGAGGAACAGAGGTAAGAACAAAATAAAAAGTTCGCAGCAGCAAGAAAACAAATGATCAGATATTAGTCTGAACTTAGAAAGGCCCAGGTGACTAGAGAAAAATAAAGGGTAAAGCACCTGAGAAACAAACCAGCTCATAAAAGATGAAGTGGAGGATATGAAGTATATAGTACCGAATATATTTCCAACTGATCTTATTCCACAACCCATTTCAGTGAATGGAAACAACGCAGAAATCTGGGAAAGCAACAATACACATCACATAGCAAATTGTGGCACAAATAGCAGCACAACAGCTACTATTTTCCTATGAGAATCATCCTTTTTTTGTGGGTGCTAAGGAAGTCACTTCTTCATAGACAAGAGCACATTTGCCTTATTTTCCCCCTGATACTTGCCTCCGAGTAATGGCCAGAAGCTTTCGATGCTATCTACATGAATAGACCTTTATACCCTCACAGAAGGCCACTGAGTTAACAGGATCTGCCACAAGGATCTGACTGCAAAATCAAGGCTTGCTTTGTCTCTCCCCCACCTTTTTTTTCCCCTTGTTCTTTTAAAAAGTTTATTTTCTTGACTGAGAAGAACTGCCTGTTCACAAGTCAAAAGTTCCCAAGTTATCATCAGGCAATCTGATCCCCCCAAACGAACACGTGGTAGAACCAGCTTCTCTCAACACATTCTAATGGAAGGGCTGGTAATTACTACGCATAACAAGATAAACGGAGTTCAAGTTACTCAAAGTTGTCCATCAATTAAAGAAACTTATCTTTTCAGTACATGTAAGTTCTTAGCCTGGGAGCAGGAGAACTAACAGTAAGACTTCGGTTGTCTTGATAACTAATATAGCTTCTTAATTTAATTATCTTGTATACAGTTTGAAAAGATTAGATGCAAATTTTAGGAAGAACATAGGATGGAGAACAGAGCACTTTAAAGAGTGGTTCTTAACTTTTACAAGATTCCCAAAAGAAATGTTCCTTTTTTTTAAAAGAACAGTAACCTTAAAGTGACTTCTACGAAGAAAAAAAACCCCAACCAAAATACACATCTCATTAGTCTGTCTGAACAGAATTTGTAGAGTAATACCACATAACTCCATTCCCACCATATCCCTCCCTCACTGAACAGCAGCAGTTCCTTTTCATCACCACAGGAGACCATTCCTCCTCTTAGAGTAACAAGGAACTAGTTAGGACATTTATTCTTGGCATGAATTCTAAAAGAATGAAGTCTAATGCTGGCAGTAATGAAAATAGCAACCATAGAGGTATTCAGAGCGTTCACTATGACACTGCAAACATTTGTTTAACTGCCAATTGAACAAGATCCATCTTAGCTAAGAGAAAGATATAAATGGGCAATAAAGAAGTCAGTGCTCTCACCGTTCAAGGACTTTAAAGATAAGTGGTCACTCTTAATATCTTCATGCAGTTGTTCCTACTCAGATCCTTATCACTCACATCTCACTTCTGGAAATACATGCATTGCCTCAAGCACAGTCTAGCAGTCATACAGAAAAATCCATACAAAATCCTTTCAAATGCCCATCATTATTAGCCGTAATCAGCCCTTTCCTATTACACATTTAGGATTCAGTGAAAACAGGAAATACATAATTAAGACTATGATGCACCGAAAGAAAAAAATAAAGCTTTACCAACTATAATGATGCTGCATCCAATGGTTTTGCCACAAGTGGTTATATTCCTGCAAAACTTAAAAAAAAAACAAAAACCAAACCAGCCAGTTTTGATCAGTTTCATATTAATCAGTTTCATTTCGACAAAACTCTGCTGAGGTGTAGGCTTATGCAAGCCTAAAAGATGGCCTGTAGGCACATATGCAGGTAAGGCTTGTAACAGAAAAGCAATGAATCCCTGGGCTGTTAGGCAATCCAGAGTTCACCTGCACACTGAGACAAACTAGGCTGTCAGTTACTGCTGAGGTGTATGAGAGACTACCTTGCAACCCTTTAAAGCAAGCACTTGCCTGTTCTGGGAAATAGGTAATGTACCTGGAAATGATGACTGAACAGCAAAAACCCAAGGAGATACTTAGCCTTTCACAGTTAGCTATGAAGAGTTGAGAGGGCTTTGATACAGGAGACAAAGGCATACCACTATGGATACCCACAAGCAAGTCACTTCTTTTTCTTCCACTAGCCCACACCTCTCCCTTCCACCACTTCCTCCCCCGAAATACATTCTCATAAAACATCAGTAACTCTTGACCTAAACTTGGTTTTCAGTGCAGTTTCTTACAGCAGTTTCAGGACGAAACAAACTTGTATAGGCTCCTTCTCACTTGGCATTTCAGTAGTTAAAGCAGCTTCTCATCTAAAAGAACCTGGTATACAAACACCCATATATGAAGACAGTATGAAGGCAAACAAAAGCAAATACCTTAATCATAAGGTACACTTACCATATTTTTCATTTCATAAACCTTGAATGGTTTAACCTTCAGAATTTGCAGATTTGTTTCCTCTGTTGTTAAAGATGTCTGTCCAACACTGCACTGCAAACTAAGAGCAACAGAACAATCTACAACTTCTAACTTGACATGTCCATACCTGAGTTAAAGTTTGCTATTGAGCATTACAGGTATCAGCTTTGCTTAATGTAGTGCAATGTAGCTTCAAATGCAATTTTTGCAAACATGGCTCATGAGTTTTTTAGATACCTAATATACTTTGAAAGCGAATACATCAGTCTCTTCTGAAAGTGCATTGTACACCCTCAATTATTGCAAAACTTTGAAATATATTCCTACCTTGTAGGCTGGCAAATCAATAAAGCCTGAGTAGTATCACAAATTTATAGGTAATGTACTGGCTGGTTAGTTGCTGAATGCGAGGAAAGGCCTGCTCTTCTCAGTGCACGGAAAACCTTTATTCTGAAGGTTAAACGTGTCAGATCAGCCTCCACAGACAAACAAATATTTGAGCTTCACAAACACATTAAGCATCTGTAGGATCAAAGTTTTGTTTATCAGGTACTAAGTAAATTAAATCAAGCAAGCGGAACTGGGATTTCACCCTCTGAGCTCAACTAAGAGCCTCAGAGAATGTCTCACCTCACTGTAGTTCCTAAGCACTGCATTTACACTAGCTTGCAGTAACTTGAAAAACTAAACTAAAGCAAGTGTAGGAAAACACCAAGCTTCTTGTAGGCTGCAAATCTGCCTCTCCCTAGCATAATTCTGACATTTAAGTAACACAGAGCCCTTCTACATTATCAAAGAGCAAAATCAATAAGTTTATGTTGAATCTGGAAAAATAATCTTGAGAATTATATTAATGCAATACTTTAGTAGAATTTTTGTTTCAGAGAGTTATTAATCTGACTGCTGCAGAAGGAAACGAACAAATCACTTCCCCCCTGCATACTTGCTGAACAGTACAAACAACAGAGCAGCTCTTGCACTCCCCCATGAAGCACAGCCACCACTGAAGAAAGACTAGAGAGACTACAAACACACAGTGCAGTTTACTGTATGCTAAACGAACACACACACCACTATGAAGCAAAGTATATGGTTCAAGCAAACAAGAAGCATGTTCCATGAAATACTCAAGAGAAACACCTCTACTCCCATCTAGTACCACAGGTTGTTTTTTATAATGAGCAGGTGGTATTAAAATCTCAGCATAGCATCCTATCCTCAAGTCAAGACTTCTTGCAGCATACTGCAGCAGAACACTGACCTGGAGGAATTCTCTGTAACCAGCAAGGCTGAGAGATTTCATGTTAATATGATTCCTCATGACTTTTTGGCACTCTTAAAGAAAACAATTTTAACCCAATTTAGTTTGAAATAACTGATTTGTCAAGCAACTGACACTTAAGCAGCAGAAATGCAGCTGCTGCTAAAAATCATTCCCTCTACAAAAGACTCTTCAAAACCAGCACTCCCTTCCTTCCCTCCTTCCCCTTTTAAGTGAAAGAATACTTCAGTTCCCAATGCATCAATTCACCTTTACAGATCCACGAAGCCTCTAAAGAAATCAACCTTGTACTTCTTCTGGATTAAAACTTGCATTACTATAGAGGCTGAAAACCTCACATGCACTACTCTGTTAAACCAATGGTCCCACAGAGCCCAGTATTTCACCTCAATGTCTGTCAATAGCAGGATGCTTCCCAGAAGAAAAGTTCTGAAATACAGTACTTCCATGCTAACATATTGATAATGGGGTTTTTGCAAACTATTTCACTATGATAACTTGCAGAAGGGTGTATTTCTTGGTTTTAACCGAAGGGCTTATCTAATAGATTGATGAACAAGCACTTATTTCTGTGGAGCGCCTCCCACAGAAGAACAGTAACAAAGCCTAAAAGAAAACCTTTCTCAGGGGACACTAAATGCATTTTGGGTCCTCAACTGTTGCTCATTCATAGCTGGGGTTCTAAAAAACCACAAGACTTCACAAAGTTTGCATACAGTACAGCAGGATACAGAAATCCCAGTCCCATATTGCCAGACATTTTCTGGAACAAAATCCCAAGGGACCACGGCAACAGAAGTGTGAAAACACAGATGTGTTTGTAAGCGATGTAGGGACTCACAGGTAAGGATGGGCTGATACAGATCACATAACAAACAGACACAGGATACCAGCCTAACCACTGCCAAGTTTCTCGGTGTTTTCCTCTGTGGGGTTTTTTGGGGGATAGAGGGGGTGGGGTCTTTAAGTGCTACAGTCGGTTATCTTTAAGGAAGAGTAGCAGAGACACCACAGCAGGGTGTGTGAGTTTTTACACGGAATTTGGCCTCACGCACACGAAAACACGAGCAGACACCATTCCTGGGAAGCATCTTCTCACAGGCGGCAAACTGGCAGCGCAGACCCTCCCACCTTTGTATCCTGATACCGCACAGGAGACAATAGGTAGGACAGGGGAGACACCAGGAAAGGACAGAGAGCGCAGACAAGTGTTTTTCACCAGCTGGGATGGAAACCGAAGAGCCTGGCAGACAAAGAAGGGTGTGATGCGACGGGAGCCGCAAGCCACTGAAGGCACGAAGACCCTCCTTTGCCTTCAGCAGGGGAGCGCGGGGAAGGTTCGCCAAGCCCGCGGGAGGAGAAAGACACGGCGGCCGAACAAAAGATCGGCGGGGCCCGGGAGGGAAAGGTGTAGGGACGGGCAGGCAAACCGGGCAGGCAAACCGGGGGCCGGGCTGGGGTCGGGCTGCGGGGCGGCCGCGCCAGTGCCGGGCACGGGCT
>VXBX01004609.1:409813-571701 GCA_013400415.1 Scytalopus superciliaris | reverse complement strand
CGGCGCTGATTGGCCCGCGGGAGGCGGGGCAGAGTAAGGGCGGCGCTGATTGGCGGAGCGGGCGCGGCGCGCGGACAGAGCGCGGGACGGGCGCGTGTGGGCGGGGGCGGCGGGAGGGACCGGGATACACACCGGGATACGCACACCGGGATAGACACTGGGATAGACATTGGGATAGACATTGGGATACACACACCGGGATACACACACCGGGATAGACCGGCAGGTCCTTCAAGGGCCCGCCGTGCTTTTCCCAGGCGCGGTTCCGGCGGCCCGGCGCGGTGGTTAGCGGGGTCGCTCCGGCCCTCCGAGCGCGTCCATGGGAGCCCCGGCGCTGCCCAGGGCAGGGAACACCGGGGAGCCCTGAGTGCTCCTGGCGGGAGGGAACGACAGAAGTGAGGCGGTCCTCGAAAAACCCACCAAGTTTTGTTAGTGAATTACACGCTTGGCGTCGAAATTGGCGTGCCAGTCCCTGGGCTGCCGTATGGGCGCAGGGATGGGTTTGGATAGAGGGGCAGGGAGGAAAGGCCGGGGGAAGGTGGTGGCTCCAGCCAGGGCGCTCGGGTGTGTCACCCCTCTGGCAGCTCACAGCTCACTGGGCAGGGCCGGCAGGCGTCAAGGGGCGCCCTGATGAATTCCCAGATGGAGCAGACACGTACATATAGAATACAGACGATACTTAATTTGAAAAAGGGAAAGATTGTTTTGTTATGTATTAAATGTTCATCTTTTATTTTGCTTTTTTATTTTGGCAGAGGATCAGCGGAGATGTCATCTGCGTAACTCACGCTGCGTTTTGACACGTAATTTACAGGCTTATGGGTAGGATGCTGTGCGTCGAGCACAAATAACATCTTCGTAGGGAGGATTTTAAGAACCTCTTGTGAAAGGAACGACAAGTGGCGTACTTAACACTGAAATCAGACCGTGTTGCTCTGCCACTAAATAACGTGCCAGCCAGCCTAGCATGGTAACTATGATTTGGAAGGGTATTTTTCTCCTGAATTTTCATTTCCCCCAAATAAAATAAAATAAAAAATATTAATAGGTTGAAGAGACTGAGGCTCTTTGGAATTCCATACTGCTACAGACAATGCTGATATGAAGGTTACAAGTTTCTGCATTTTCTTGTAGCTTCAGAATAGACTCTGACTTCTCCTTAACACTGCACATACAGGTAAATCTACTTAGGCTTTAATATTAACTTAAGAAAAGTGAAAGTCTAACGAAGCAACTAAGTGTATTTTGTGTGAACACTCGTTTGTGTGGTTTTGCTTGTGCATGTTGTCGATTCCAGCAGGAGCCTGGCATGTAAACGTACTCATTTGGTGTCTGGCAACATGAGAAGTGAAGTATTTTCTATAGGTACTGGCTGAGGCAGATCTTTCATTAGCTTTGAATACCAGTGGTCCGATGGGGTGTACTTGTTTGTGTCATTTTATTTTAATTAGTTAAGATTGCAGTCCTATTTTACTGGGCAAAGGAAAAAAACTCAACACTTTCATGCTTTCTAAACCAATTTTGTTGACATCTGTGTATGTCCAGAAATGCTGATTGTGATAAGTAAATGTTTTAATTTATTTCAAATAGCCCCCACATTTATTGTTTGCTTATTGTACCTGTGGTTCTTGTTTGTTTGTGAATAGAAGCGTATTGAGTAAAAAAATACAAAACAGGTAGATTTGACACTATGCAAAATGGTTGAGGACTGTGATAACAACGTGTAAAGAGACCAATGGCTGTGGAAATTAGAGATAATTTTATCAATGCAGTCAGTGAAGGAGAAAATGACATCAGGAAACACTGCCTTTGTCTGTCCCCAAATTAGACTGCTCCTTTTCAAAGTGAAAAGAATGTCTGGGAGCTGATAAAGTTCTGCTTCCTCCTGTGAAGCTTATCAGTTTATGGAGTTACTCAGAAAAACATCTACTTTCAGTTCACCCACTACTTAAGAGTCATTTCTGGGTGTAGAGAAGTCATCCCACATAATTTTGCATCTGGAATCATTAGCACCTCTAGCAGCCTGGGGCCAGGTACTCATTCAGCGAGGGAAGGTGCATCTCCAATACTCAGGCTATAGCTGGGGACAGGCCTATTGGCTTTACCTTATGCCCTTAAATGTGCCATCACTGAACTCTGAGCACAGTTATAAGACAATATAGTGTGAAAAAGTTTAAGTGGTAAAGCGTGGCAGTAACAATATGGATCCTGGAAATACCTCTGTTTCAGTTTAGGCATGACTGGCTAAGATACACGAAGGAGGGTAACACGGGAGAGGGGAATTTTCTGACCATTATTTCCCTGATACCAGTAAGTTGCATGTTGATATTTTTTCTCGAGTCACAATATAAATTACTGTCCTATTCTTATTCTGCAATAAACGGTCCAAATGATTATTACAACTGGAACAAAACCAGAATATTGCCAGCAATATTGTCATATCTGCTAGTGTCCCACAAAATACAGTATTTGGTTGCAGTGTGATAGAACAGAAATGAAGCCTCAAAGGTTAAATGTAACAGTGCTGCAAAGAAACCAGCTCTTCTTGTTCATTTATTACCATTTATTTCAGGGTAACTTCATGTATGTTAATTGTAAATGTTGTGTTAATGGGTAAGTAACTGCCGATCATCCCTTAGGAACATTCACAGAATGTTTCACAGAAGTCTGATTATTGACATACAAACAGACCTAAAGCCATTCTGATAATGCTCAGAATATATATCTGCAGAAGTTAGACATTTCCACAACATTTTTTAATGGTACAGTTTGTAAATTATTAGCAGCACAGCTCTCCTGAGGGCACACTTTCAGCAGGGAGCCATAGGCTTTAAATGCACAGCTCCCATTAATGTTAATTTAAAATCTTCACTCTGTAACTTATCCCACAGTGCGTAACATTATCCAGTGTTTTAAAGATAGGACCATATGTGCTGCACTGAAATACATAATGGGATCAAATTGAAGGAACTGTAGAAACCTCACACTGGAGATGTTTTTTGAACTCATCTGAAACGTCCTCATGATTTATTTACTTTGCCAAGAATGCCTGTATACTTAGCTCTTTCTAACCAAGGGTTTCAACCCTGGCAAAGTAGGTATTTATTCTCTTTTCATTCTTCAACATGGGTAAACAGGCACAGAGGTCAACAGGCTTACACAAGGTCATGGCATGAGTCACTGCTGTGGCTCAGAATAGAATCCAGGAGTCCTCATTGCCACTGCCCTCCTCCAAACACTATCCTGTACTCCTAAATTTAAGCAGGGCTAATTTTATTTTTGCACAGAATGCAAGGTGTCTGAAATCAATATAATGTTATAGTTTCCTACAGAGGGATGCATTTCTCTTTACAACCCTGAATCAACATTACTGAGGAGCTACTTTTCCAATGGAAACCACACTCATTTTATAATGGTATGCTGGGAGCATCATCATGAAGATTTTACACATGCTGTGACACATTTTATCCATCAAAATCTAAAACAGTCAAGGTTTTGTAATTCTGTCACAGAGATTATGTTTTGAATTGTTGGCTTCTCACAGTTACTGATTGTAGTGGAAACATATTAAGTATCATAATGGCATCATCAATCAAATATCATCGATCGGCATTTCTAAAGCACCATTATGCTTATGGATGCTCATTTGACCAATTTCGTCCCTATCTGCTGCAGACAGGAGGAGAGAGAACTCGTGTGCCCTCCTTATTCAAGGAACAAATTTAATATCTGGAGTAGGGCAGGGCAAATACAAGTGTCCTCTGTACAATCATCAAGCAACAGGGTCGTGTATTCTAAGGAAAATTCAACTAGAGGGGAGAGAAAACAGAAAATTAAAAATATGTAGAGTGAGGCAAAAATGGTAAGAAATTACATCACTTACATTTCGATGGGAAAAATGTGGGGAGTTTGCAAGAGGTTCGCTATGTCCTTATGTTGCCTATTTGCCTGTATTACTGGTGAAAAATATATTAAACAAGGGGCTTTTACAAAGGTATCAATTTTGTCTTGAATTGCATATTAGAAATCTTGTTCACATTTCTTCTAGTTTGAATAACATGCCTTTCACCTCCCGAATTAGATCTCTCTTCTTCAGCAGGATAGTCTTGAAGAGGCCTAAGAAAGGTATAAAGGACCCTGAGGTCTGGGCTGACATAGAGGAGAATTTTATCCAAAATCTTCTTATGATTTCTTTTTTCAATGTCTCAAAACTGTCCAAGCATTGGTGAAAAGAAGTTGTATACCTTTGGGAATGTGATCATAAAAGTCTATTAATTCTGAGTAGCTGTAAAGCCAAAATGAATCTAATAAAAATGAAAGAAATAAATTGTATCTTTAAACTTACTTGACTTGATGAAAGAGAAAGAAAAGACATAATTAACATTCTTCCTGGTATTAGCACATCCCAATATGACTCCTTCTTAAAACACTGTAAATATCAACACCCTTATACTTTCTCACATGAACTTACTTTTAATTAGTGTTTAAAGATTAGAATATTTTGTTACATATTTTTGTATAAACAAACCAGAGTATCTTACTTGTATTTTATTTATTTAACAAAATACTCTGTTTTGTTTATATAAATAACCAAATTCCTCAAAACATCTCTTTTTTCCAAGCTCATTGTACCTCAGAATGGAGAGTATTGACTAACTGGAAACTCCAGTGGGATGTGATCTTGCAAATTATTTTTTCAGGCTTGACCAGTTCTTCAAAGAGTAACACCCAAAGTGAAGCACAAGAGGGAATGAGTTTTGGTCAGTCACCTTGTCCAGCCGAAAGCTTAATGCACCATAAAAGTTTTGCCGGGAGGTTTTACACAGGGATATTCTGTTAAAATGCATTTCATCAGTGCTCTGGCAACGTATTAAGTGGAAGTAGTGAAAGTATTAAAGTGAAAATGCTGATTTCCATGCAAGAAGTGAAATAGAGGTTCTGACTTCTGAATGAGAAGTTTCTGAGCATCTGAACTGCCTACTTTCCAATGATGTGTGATATAATTCTAATATCCCAGCCAGGTGCTTGTTTGGAGAAGAGGATTTCTGCATGCATAAATTTCCTCTCCAGATGAGCTAGTGATCCCTTATGAACCGTATCCTCTGGTTTTTGCTTTCAGAATGGCTTGGGTTCAATTGTGGGAAAGTGATTGCAGTGTATATTTTACAAATCTGGTTATAAATCACTGAAATGGTCACCAAGGCGGGGGATGGGGAAATGAGGGAAAAGACATTTTTTTCAACTAGCCAAATTTCAGTTGAAATGAGACCTCTGAAAATTGGCTATGTGCGTGAGCTCAGAAAGGAGGACAAATTGGAATTCTGCTTTCACGGGTTCTCTTTTCACACCCAATACTGCAGGAGTAGGTGCCATTAAAATGGGGACAGTGTGTTCTCTAAAGAAAAGTGAAGATGAAGAAAAGCTTGTTTTACCAATACCACACTTGCTGCAGTAATGGCCAACTTTCTCAGTTCTCATTTTCGTCAAGATGCACTATAAACCAAAATGCAGTGGCTATACACATGTATTCTCCCCTAGTAACAGTGTGTTACCTGATCCCATTTTATGGAAATGGCTATTACACATCCGAACGTAGGAAAGCAGCTGCACTGCCACACAGTGAGAACCTCCAATTAAAGCTTTCAGTCTGTGAAATACACTTGTAGGCTCCTTAATTGGTACAGCAAAGAGCATTTCATTGTCCAAACAGTGGAAGGACGATCACTGCACCAGCCACTGTGGAATAAAGGATGTGCCATAAAGAATATCCATCTTTAAATGCACTTTTTTTCCTTGGAAGGATGATTTCTTTTTAATACTTTGATGGTGTACATGAGCCTACAGCCACACAGATATGTATATAAACTCTTCTCAGATAAATACTTTTATCATCTAAAGGAATAAAGTGCTTGAGGCAGAAGACAGGAATTTCTGGGAAATACACTGCTGTGATGAATACATTTGTCAACTGAGTGCCACAGCAATGAGTTTCAGGGAAGATGAAAAGGTTTTTCACGACAGCAAGAAATTTGTAACTCAAAGAATAGAAAATGAAACAAACAGTTTGCATTTATCTTCGCATCTTAATAGACAACTTTGTTCTTGTTTTCATGATGTTGTCTTCATTCTCATGCTAAAAGATTTCCATTTGTATAAAATATTTAAAAGAAATGGAGTCATACAGGTATGGGTTAGTACTGTTGTCAGTCACAGCAGTTAGAGAACCTAATATATGGATATTTCAGTCTGAGGTTTTTCATTAGTACTGACTCTAGAGCTGCTTTGGACCTGTCAGTTGACATGCACAGAGAAAATGCATTAAAATACCTACAACTTTACTATTAATTAGGGTTTGATAACTTACTCCCCCTGCCCTCCCCTAGAACATACACCATGACAAATGAAATCAAAAAGGCATTTCAGCTTTTAAATATCTGGATCTGCCACAACAATACTGAAATCAGTGTTTGTTTTCCTTTAGTAGGTGCATAGATTGAGCCCTGAGTCCCCACAAGCTGCAAGACAGTGTGTTTTCTGCTCAGGATCTGTACCAGTGAACGTTCTCCTTCCTCACCTGTCACAGCCTGAGTTTCTTGTAGGACATGCTGCATAACCTGTATTTTCATTTTCTACACAGCAAAGTATTATACTTTCCTTGGAAAAATTGAGAGAATAACCTCCAGATCAGCTAGCGCTGGGATGAAGGTAATTAAAGCTCTTTTACTGAAGACATTAACACCAAATATTCCCTAAAGTACTGACTGTAGAGTTCTACATTGCCATGAGGTGAATTTGCTAAATTTAAATTTACATACACTGAAATAGCATAATTTAACAGAAATGTTGGAAAAGTTCCATGTAACATATTTGGCAATGCTTCTGTGCAGGCGACTGGTCTGTGCAACATAGTGTTGATTTAGGGAAAGATTTTGAGTTTGCACACGTGCCCATTTGTAAGTGAACCAGAACATGAACATGTATTGAAAATGCTGTACATGCCATAGATTTTTGTTTCTAAGCTGCAGGTTTTCCAATTACATAAAATAATCCAAAATTTATTTATTATGTTTCCAATAATTATGTCCTGCAGTCATACTGCAGGATTTAAAACACTTGCGTTCTCACAGTCAGTTTTAAGTTGAATGCCCTCCAGAATACAAATCTTGGAAGAGAATCACCTTTAGACCTCCCGTGGATCCAATGCTAAGTTGCACTCTTCTTGAATTTGAAATATGGCTCAGATACACCACCCACACATAACTATATGTTATACCCATATAAATCTATGTATTTCCTTACTGCTGTCATTTAATGTAGGCATTTGGCTGTATGTGGAAGTTTTCATTTTATCGGTGTTATTATTTGCATCAGTGTTCCAGCTAGGATTTCCTGCCATTCGTTTCTTTTGCAACTTCCTATAAGCATCAAAGCTGCACACTTTCAGCTGCAAGGAGTCCGATTCAGCAGAAGCCACCACAGAACAAAAAGGCAGTTTCTTTCCTGGAGATCCTGCCCTGCAAGCCTCAGGCATGCAGCAGCAGTGCAGGGATGCAGAGGCGAGGCAGCAGCAGTGGCTGGTGTCAGCTAACAGGTAACCTGACCGCCATCCGGCTCTTGCCGGCGGGGTTGGTGTTGGATGAGTTTTTGGTGGACTCGCGCCATGGGCTGCACAGCTACCAACACCTGCAGCAAAGGGCAGGAGTGCCTGCATGGTGGCAGAGGAGGCTTGTGAGGGTCCCTCCTGCCGGGGGCTTGTATGGAGGAGCTCGTGGCTGTGGCCAGCTGAAGGTCAGAGCTGCTGAGTGCCCCAGTTGATTTCAGGGGTCTGAGACACTTGTATTGGGAACATCCCAGTGAGGTCGAGGTGAGTGAATCTGGCTGTGCTTTTAACACTTCCAGAAAAAGGGTGTGTCAATCAGAACATCACAGGACAAAAAGAGTTCCAAATCCACAGTTCTGTGGCAGTTTTTTGGTGAGGAAAGGAAGCTGTTTTGCTGCATGGTGCCTCAGCCTGCGGGGCACCTTCTCTGGCCACCCAGGACAGTGAGCGCCAATCTTGCACTTCATTTGGTTGGAGCAATGCATAGCTCTGCTGCTGCTAGAGTTTATTAATAGTTTCACTTGTGAAGACCGGCTAGAATTGTGCTTCTCCTTCTGCCAAACAAATCAAAACAAAATGTAGCTCAAAAGTCCTTTTAGTTGCTGATACCTTTGCTTCTCCCCCATGGAAAAATGCGACACAAACACCTTCACCTTACATTTGGTACAGATATTTACATCTTTGGGGCTGAGCAAACTGTACCACTGCCCTCTCAGCATGGAAACCCAGTGATGCCCCCTGCACTGACATGTCCAAATCCTGCATAAAAGGGACTGTGGTTGCTTAGCCTGTTGCTCACAGGTACGTATAGTTATTCACAAAGCAAGAGAAGTACTGTGCAAGGCACAGTGATTTTGGCTGAGAATCACATATTCATCCAACTGAAATTAGTGTTTGTTTTCTTTTAGAAGGCTTTTGGACAGACCTGAATGAGGCTGAGCACTGTGACGATACACTGGAGAGGAAGGGAGGGAAAAAGAAAGTTGGCACCTAAATTATGGTAGTAAAAAACTGCGTGTCTCAGCGCAGGATATAGATCTGCATGTATATATTGGCAGGTCTGCATGTGCTGATCTACAGATTTTCTCTCAGTGTAGTAATTCTTGTGATTTCTCTTGGACCGTCAGCTATGCTGAGCTAGAACTGTCTCTTGATAGCCAATTTTCCAGCTCTGTCAAAACACTTCAACTGCATAATAAATAATGCATATGGGCATTCTCTGATCAACCATAAGCCCAAGAGGAGATACACATAATGTGAAACTTCTACGGAAGGTTTTGATCTTCAGAGGATTTGCCAATCCTCTTTTGGATTTGCCAGAGTGGGGGGGAAAAAGTATTTCCTGAGGATGACAGAGTTGGCAGGCTCCAGAGCAGGACATGATTCAAAACAGCATGTCGGGCACACCAACACAGCAGCAGCCTGGGAGCAAACCCACTGCTGCTGGGTGCCTGCAGGTGCCTGCAACTCAGAGGGACCTCGCTGCTTGCCCAAGGCTGGCAGCAAGGAATCCTGGCCAGCCCCAGACAGCAGGTATCCACAACTGCACCTGTAAAGTTCTCATCTAGTTATGATGGCCAGGTTCAGTTTTCTGATACACAAGTGTCAGATGTGCTAGGTAGATGGACAGCAACCGCGATAAGACTGGGTGTGTTTTCTCAACAGTATGAAAACATCAGTTTATGGTTGTATCAAAGAAATAATCTAATCTAAGAAGGTGTATATTCAGTATCTTATGTATCCTAAACTTTGAGACTGCAGTGAGAATTAAAGGGAATACCACCTTTCTTATTTTTAAAGGTCTCATGGCTTCTGCCAGCCCGACTCAGGATTTCTGAATGCTTGGGGCTGGCCCTACCCTCAATTCCATTATCACACAGCCCTTTTTTCCAGCTCCCTTGAGCCAACATGATGCACTTCCATGTCAAGAAATGCCAGAGTGGATAAAGAGAGCTACCAACTCTCCCCTCATTCTTTCTCAATCCTCAACAGAGGAGTCTTGCAGTGAGGCTGTGGTTTCACAGGTGCTGGTGCAAGCAGCCCCCCACTGCTGCCCCCCCCACTGCTGGGGATGTGAGCATCCCCAGATGCACCACCAAGCACCTGCTTCTGCTACCTGGGCAGCCAGGCTGAAAAAAACCTTTTTCCTTTCTTGGGTTTTTTGTTTTATTTTGGTTTGGTTTTTTCCAGTTTGTTTCGTTTTGTTTTTTCTTTTGTTTTTTTTTGTATCTTTAACTAAGACCTGTCCGCTGAGCCAGTTCATTGCACAGTCACAGAAATAATCCTACCAGGCATGATCAAGGACAGCTGGGGCTGGGAGAGAGGGGTGGGAGTCATGGGAACTGCTTCCACTGGCTGCTGCCAAATGCACATGTGAAAGCACATCCTGTTAGGGAGGCTGAGATGTCTCTGGGCACTCACAGCTTGACTTAGAGCCCTTCGTTCCTTGTTAAATGTGCTTTTCAATGACTATTGTAGACAGAAACTGTGATTTTTTTTTTTCTACTGAAACCCTGTAAAGAAGCTGTGAGATAGGTGGTGACTGTTGGCATCAAAACAGACACTTCTGTTCAGGACGCAACACATTGCTTTGAAATGTACAGGAAAGTGAGATTAATTACCTCTTCAATTCCATATGTATCTGATTCACAGATGTATGTGATCCATAGCTATCCTGCTTCTATTCAACTCTGATGCAAAACATCAGGCTTAGGAAAACTATGGACAACAAACAAGGAAATCCTCACTATTCTTTTTGTAATGTAAACCTAGATTTTCTTTCCTTTCTTCCAACAAAACCAAACAAAAAATCCAAATAAACCCCAAAACAAACGAAAAAAGTAAATACTTCTTCTTTTATCAGTTTAATTTAAAAATAGCAGAACTATTTTTATTCACACTGACATATTTAGTGCTGTCTTTAAATACCCTTATTAAGTCTAATCGTCCTCCTCAAAATATATTTGCATTTAGCAGTGTTTTATGGTACCCCACAGCTTACTCTGTATGAGGCATCAAAAGAAATATGTGATGCTTTCTTTGCTGTCTCCCACAGTGGTCTAATAAAGAAAATGGAGAAACCAGTTTTCTCCTCTGATATGTGTCCCAAAGACAGTTTAAGGGACCCTATTGTCTTTTCTGTGATTATATTTAATACACTCGATGTTCTAGTCCCCTTTGGGTTAACAAAAAAAAAATACAAACCCCTTAATTTGAAAACATGGATTATATTAAAATCATTTAATTGTATGGTCAAGGTATGAGAAGGGGAAAATTAACCTGGAATGGCAAGGGACAAAGGACTAGCTAAAAAATTACTAGCTCTCCATTACCATCATATCTCTCTTCATTTGTAGCACATGACAAATCTGGATGGGATACTATAGCTACTAAGCCTTGTGACTTGAGGACAGATCCCTGCAATTCTTGGGTAACTGAATGGGAGGGACCTGCTGTTGGAAACCTCTTTCCAGAATTCATGGCTGCCCTCCAGAATGTACACTTGAGTTTCTACCTGTGGAAGCAAAAGCCAACACTGGATTTGCTTTGATCCTTGTAAACTGTCAGTAGGTCATCAGTGTCCCCACATGGGCAAGGGAACTGGGCAGCCATCGGGTCTTACAGGTTGTGCACAGCTGCAAGTACACATACTGTAATGCTAGCAAACCATATGTTTTCATAATGTCACTATTCCTTATTGCATAATACACAAACATTTATATGATGTTAAATCTGCATAGCAAATATATAAATACATATAATGTATGCAGATAAATATATAGAGATTAAAAAGTTTGTTATATTTATCTAACAACTGCAATTTCTTCTAAAAAAAGAAAGCGCAAGTCAGTTTAGCAACTCTCTTCAGCATCCTTGCACAATCCTTCCAAAATCATCCTGAAGGAGTACAGCCCCTTTTTGATGAATACAGGGGAAAGAAAAAGAAAGGGTGAAGTCCTGAATGCTTTATGTTGCAGTGCAAGGCTGGCTGGAGTAAGAGATGCAAGAAAGCTGGGACATCTTTGAAACTTCATCAATCTCTGAGTACAGGTTGAAGCTCTCAGCAGCTGTTGCCATTTTCAGAATCTATTAGGCTGGACTAGCCTATATCCTCAGACATGGGGGCAAACTAGTGCATGACTTTGTAGCCTCCTTGGTGGTTTTGCCCTCCTGGCTGTGCAGTTGCATTTGGGCATTTGCTTCAAAAAGGAAAAGAAAAAATTCTAAGCAATCTGCTACTAGCAGAACCATGTAGTTCAATGCAGTCTGAGTGCTGCTATGCCTGATTTCCAAGATCACAAGGCGAGTGAGTACATTTTGCATGCAAGTAACAGAAAACACTGACGTTCAGTGTCTAGGGAAAGAACAAACCTATTAGATGATCAAGGGAAGCTATAACAGAGAACTCATCAAGATAAATCTAAAAGAACAGTGTAAATCCATTAAGCTGGTAATTGTCTATGTGTGATAAACTTATTTTACTCACTATACTTTTCCTGTAGCAATACTGACAAAGCACTATAAAATTTAGGGCTCCTTTTAATGTTTGCTCCATCCCAGTGGGATCTCTGCCTGAAATACTGCTCCAAGGAATACAGCACATAATCAGGCCCTTTGAAACCGCTTCAGTAATGCTGAATCCATAGAAGTGCGGATGCCAAGTATGCTAATGAAACTGCAATGGGCCCGTGGTTCTTGCCATGCTCTAACAGTGCTGTAAAACTATTGTCACACTCAGCAACTAAATCTTTGTAGCACACCACCACACAGAGTACTGAAATTTGCTGCATGGTGGTGGTGATGCCACATTGTTCCCCTAACCTAACCCTGCTAAAAAGACAAAGCAAGCAACAAGTAACTAGAAAATCTGGGCTTTTTTTTTTTTTCTATGTTCACTTCTATTTGTCCTATATTCACATTTCCAGAAGATGTAAGTCTAATGCAAACAATATTTATATTGTCCTCCTTTGTTTGTCCTTGTTGCCTTTCAAGGCAATGCTCCATCCTGAGGAGAAGGCACTGGGAAACCATAGCAGGCTAGCAAAAGTTCAAGATGCCCCTGAGAAAAACCAAGACACATTTTGTCTCTATTTCCTCTTCTGAGCTGATAAGGTCTTATCCAGAAATACTCATTCATGGCTTGGCCAAGAATGTTAATCTAAAAACTTAAATTTCAGCTGAGGGTAGTATCATGTGGTCTCAGCACATCACCTCAGGCTGTAGTTTCAAGACAGATTTGCATATTAAATGGACAGTATATGTTTTTGCATTCATAAAGTGCACACCTGTGCATACTCAGAGTTTAGAGTTTCTCTGTCAACACTACAGAAATCCCTTTACAGCCTGGCAATGCTATAATTACCTCGGCAATACAGCACAGGCTAAGGTACCAATCATCTTATGTAGCAACAGCAATGAGACTACTATAAAACCCCACTGAGGACACTTTTAGGGTGTGGTAGGAATAGTTAATATAGATCATGAGAAGACACAGACAAGAATATGGATTCATCGGGAATAATAGCTTTCACACATGATTGGTCAGGAAAAAAGGAAATGGAAATGCAGTGTTGACCAGTCTACATTATTGGGCTATTACTTCTAGCATCAGTGGCAAGTCCTGCCTTACTAGTTTTTTTTCCACATTAAATCCTATCAGCACCCCTACAGTTCCAGGACTACAGTGTTTCAGTAGTGCTTCATCCCTTCTTCATGCACACTTACTACAAATACTACAGTCTCAGGGGAACAGCTTTGAAATCATTACTGCTGCAAATGCATGTCTTGAATTCTGTCATCGCTTTGTAGACCATGATGATTGCAGTCCATAATATTTTTGTAAAATCAGTGAGAGCCTACAAATGTTAATCTTTTTCTTAGTTTTATGCAACAATAATGTGCTGTCATGCTTTCCCATCCTCTCAGCTGCCTTTGAAGGGACATCTCACTAATGACACTAATTCCATGATCAGCAACAATGGGTGCTATTGCAGTTAATGGCTGGCAGCTTTTTTGGAGATTGACTTCATTCTCTGTCATGCCTGCAAATCCCTGCTAATGTTCCTCCCTTATTTCACAGGCACTGGTTGAAGAGCAAAGACAGCCTATGGTTGGGAGTACTCAGGTCACTTGTTCTGTCCCCTTTCCACAGAATGCAGAGCAGTTCATGAAACAGTTCCTAAGCCCTTGCCATTTACAGCCTGTCGCTTGAAAATGTATCTTCACAAGTTCCAAAATGAAGTAGAAATCCTCATCTTGTCATGTTTCCTGATGTTTACTGTGCCTTTTCTTGAGTCATAGCCCAGAGATGTGCTATGACATTTGATCATTAGGCTGCTCAAATGTCTCAAACACAAAGTAATTTCCAACATTAGGTTTCCTGTAACTGACATTGCCACAAAGTGCAGACAATGTTCAGAATGCTAATATTTATTTTTCTCAAATAAGTGTTATGAAAATATTAAATGTACTTATTTTCTCAACTGGTTCTATATTATTATTTCTTACATACAGCTCTATTTTAACTTAATTATTTTTGCCTTTTTTTCAGTGCTCTAAAAACGATAAGCTTAACAAAAAGAGCTGCCTTCTCTATCCCAGGTAGCACTGCCTTTGTCTCCAGAGCGAGGAGACAAAGAGCTGTGAGTACCCAAGGGAGTACTCAGAAGGAAATGTCTCCATTTGAAGAAGAGGAGCAAGGACATGACATCCCAGCACAGCAAGGCAGATGCTTCCCTCCCTCTGCATTTCATCGTTGGCTTCAGCATCCCCACCTCAGCCCAGAACCAGCATTAGATACTATGGGATGAGTTGCTGCAACCTAAGCTTGAGGAGCATGCTAAGCAGCAAACAGCTAAGAAGTTTGCACTGTCCTGTGGTTCTGAAGTTCATATTGTTCTAATCTATGGTCTGAACTGCTCATTAGAAACACTGAGATACACACACTGGATAAAATGCCATCAGAAAATCCTCATAGTCATACCTGAGGTTGCAAAGACATGTATAAAGAATGCAGAAATACACAGATGGGCAAATGAAAAACTCAACAGTTCCACGGAATTTGCCCACACCTTACGCTATTTGAAGCCCTAGTATCGATTTCACCATTCCTTCCTTGCTACTCACTGCTGCCACCATGTGTCACCACAATCGTGGTGTTTTTCTGAAATAATAATGTCCCTTGAAACAGAAACCTGTGTACTGCTGTGGGCAAGGAGGACCCGGAATTTGGTAAGGCAATACCCAAGAGAAAAGATGTGAAACGGGCAAGCCATTCCTTGTAAGACTAGGCATTGCTGAAAACAGTTTAACAAACTTCACAAGGGCCCCATATAAGCAAAAGCTTCATATTCTGAATTGAGGATTCATGCTATATATTACCAGTAGAGAGTTTATGGACGTGTGTTAGGAAGTGCCAGGCTAGTGCAAGTAAGTGCGAGTACCTACACTGACAGTCTCTTTCTCTCCCATGCCTTCCTCGTGCACTTGGATCTTTAGTCATGCTTTTCGGGGATGACAAATGCATTAATAATGAACAAAAGTGGAATGCACTCAGGAAAGCAGTTTCTTCCTAATTCCCATGAGCTGGTAGTGTGCCTGTTCCCTCAAGAATGAAAGGCAGTCTTACAGTTTGGGCTTAATAAAAATAATTTTGGATATTTTTACAGTCAGTACAAATAACTAATTAAATCATTATTAGCATTTGCTCCATATCTCCATGATAAAAAATGTAGCTAAGTTTTACTCTTGTCATAACACACTGTTAAAAACTAGTGTGGCTCAGACCTGGTAGGACAGCAAATTCCCACAAGCTGAACTTCCCCCAGTGTGGCTTGGTTCTCTGCTAAATTTATTTCATCTTAAATAACTCGTTAAGGATGACATTTAAGTGACAATCTGTTGATAGCTAATCACAGGCTTACAGCGTATCATTTCAATGGAATGTCTTGATATGCAAGTTAAGGTTACTGTAACAATTTTCTGGTTTATGGTCTTGTGAGGGAAACAGGGAGCATATGCACAGCTTAGCTGTTCTCCCTTCCCTCTGTCTGGCAAGGTCTGAAAGCACATGCCTAGGTAGAGATGCAGTGTTACCAGTTCTCACATTGGTTAATGTGCTACCAGCACATACTCCCGGGCCAAGGAATGATTTCAGAATATCAGTTTACATTTAAAACATAAATTCAAGTTTAGTTTCCAGCTTTTGTGACTGAGAGATAATATATGGATAATCCTAGCTCCAAACCAAGAATGGTGCTGAAGATGTGTATGAAATCATGTGATGTTGTAGCTACTCATGTTTCTGAGAGACTGCTTATGCTGGAAGTTTGTCTGAAGTCAGTGGCTCTCAACACGCATGTCCTGGCAGCTGAACCTGTGTTTATATACCTTGCTGGATCAGCATGCTGGGGAAGGATAGGAAGGTGATGCTTGGTCAGGACTTGATGAGAAGGAGAGGAAATAGGACAGAAACATATATGAAAAGTCTGATCTTGCTTTGGATAAATTGTAGCCAAGTTAGACTCACTTCTGCTTTTGCAGATCAATTCATTCCAGTGCCTGTAAGGAGGTTTTTGAGGAAACAGAACCAGGGTTTTCCACAGTGGTGCAAGCTTGAAAGAGGAGATGCTCTGACTGGATATAAGGAAATACCAGGGGGAAAATTGAGCATGGGAAGGTGTTGCCCAGAGAGGTTGTACAGTCTGTGTCCTTGGAGTTTTTCAAGACCTGACTGTTTAAAGCTCTGAGGACTCTAATTTACACTCACAGTTGACCCTGCCTTGTGAGGAGATTGGATAGGAGCCCTCCAGAGGTCCCTTTTCACTCAGGTTACCTGATGGCACAGTGATGCTATGGACTTACATGACAGCAAGAGCAGACTTCAGCAGTGTTGAAAACTAACCACAATGCACTAAACATTAAAGTCTGTATTTTAATAAACAAGAGAGAATGAAGTAGTTAATCTGTGTTTTCAAGGATCAGTTTTCAAAGAAACATTAAAAAATTAGGGACTTCCATTTATTTTCTGCAGCAGGAACACCTTTATTGGTGGGAGGAGAGAAAAGAAGGAAACTGAATTGATTTGATGTCAGTGTAATGTTGGTGTAGGCATCACCTCTATGATCACCCTGTGTCCTACTGAGATGTTTTCAAAAATACAGAAAGTACAGGGTCACTTCTGTAACCTACATCCCTCACATGGAATGAAGTTCATTATTTTGAGCCAAAATGCTTTCCACTGCCAGCCTTCCTTGATGTGGCATAAGTGCCTGATGGCAGACTCCTACCAGTCTGTTTCAAGCTGTCCCTGATATTCTGAAATTTATAATTCATTTTCTTCTATTATTTCTTTTGTTTCCACCTCATCATGAAGTGCTTTGTTACAACATACTTTCCTGTTGTTTACTGGACTTAGTGAAGCAAGAAGAGAAGTGAATACAAACACCAAGAGTGTCCCATCACTAAAAAACGGAATTGTATCTGATTTCACTTTCTAAAAGTAAATGACTACTTCCAACTGATGGAGCCATGATGTTTTCTACTTGAGGCACAAGACAGAGAAGACTTAGGCCCTCAGTTTTTGCTATTGTCTCTGACTCCTGGTTAAGGTCACGTCATTACAATGACGCTACGATGACATACATTCTTCTGTGTTTGATAGAGGATTGTGGCTCCACTAATTTACTTCAAAGGTGTCGTGGCTGTCCTGAGTGCTCTGTAATCTTGAAACAAACAGTGTTGCCTTGCTGGAGTTGTCACTACAGCATTTGACATGAAACAGAAAAGAAAAAGAAAAGTGTGTATTTTGGAGGATGTGAAGGGATTCAAACCAGTTTAGAGGGATAATGTTTCTTTAACAGTGTAATCCGTATGAGACTTTCCTACCAAGTACAAAAGGATCTGCATCAGGCACCTCTAGGGCAAGTCTTAAAAACATTACAAATGATTTAGGCAGTCATTAAATATGACCTTTGTTCTTGGCAGCAGCACAAGGAAAGCAAGAAATAATTAAGCAAGCGACTGTTGAAAGCACTACTGACCGATTTCAACACTGAATTTTTTTTCAGCTGAGAGATATTTTTGCCTCTTGTTGTTTCATTTTTCCATGTTGAAAGACACAGATGTCATTTTAGTGTCTACAAATTAGTTATGTTGATTAGCATTATACATTTAAAATTGGCATTAATTATTTTCATGCATGCTACATCATCCAGCATTGCTGTTATTATTTTTATGTTTCTGGGTTATGAATTTTTTAGTAATTCTCTGAAATCTGCCAAGTAAGGTACAGTGTTTTGCTGAGTTCTGGAAAAAAGGCAGTACTGGGCCAAATGCTCCTTCAAGGTATAAGAAACGAATAAAAAAAGTCTTTTAGTGGTTTGCCCTTTCATCTCACTGAGCAGAACCAAAACAGTCTAATTGCTCAAAGAATGGCATTGGACATCTGCCCTGACCACTGACAGGTGCTAAAAAGGCTTTCCAAAATGCCTGAGTATTTAGCTACCAAACTCCTCTTGATTCTCATGAAATTAGGCAGCTCAGCACTGGGAAAAATCCCACTGGGGGCCAGATTCTTTAACATATCTAGGCAGTTGTACAAAGATTCAGTTTCTTTTAAGATAAGAACCCAAACACATTTTATTTTTAGACATCTACTGAAAAAAAATTGCCTGCTTTTCCCTTACCCTAAATGCTTGCAAGAAGATGCAATACAGCAAAACCAACCTAAATGATTGATTCTATGAAAATCCACAGGGGGAACCTCTTTGAAGCAACTATACTACAGGCTAGTTTACTTTGAGCATTTTTTTCTCATCTCAGTTTTTATGAATCAGAGAGTATATTTTTTGACATTAGAAGACTTATAAGTTTGAACAGGTTTTAAATCTTCAGATCTTTTATGGCAGACCTTCACTGTGATATTACACTCAGAAGATGATAGCACTATCTACCCTGATAAGAGGACAGAAAACAAAAACTTACAGGCATTAGAAGCTCCCAGAATTCAAGTAGTGAAGTAACAACAAATTCTTATTTTTTAAGTAGTAAGAACTGGATAGCAAGGGGTAGGTCCTACTAGAAATTCAACCCAAAATAGAAGTCTATTGTGTACAATCCTATTCCATTGCTTACATATAATAATTTCATTCTAAGAATTGCAATCAACTAATTAACATGCACTGTTTCTAATTTAAATATCTCATGAATTGAATAAAAATTGACAATGTCATAAAGCTGTGGAAAGCCAAACTTCCTCTTGAGTGGTGCGAGCACAGGCCAAGGAGAGTGTGAATCTGGTGGGGAAAGCCAGTGTGAGAGCAACATATGATGCTGCATTATCAGTCACTGTGTTTTATGTGCACACATTAAAAGAATTAGAGTTATCTTGTCAAGCAAGGAGAAGAACTAGAGGGGGAATGTGTTGCTTCTTGAAATGTGTAAGTGGTTAGAGAAGTGGAATGAAATACTATTTATTGGAGGCGGATGAGACCTAAAGGGCTTCAAATTCAGCAAGAAAGACTTAGGTTATATATTAGGAGACAAAGTGTTTAACTGTGAGGTCTAGTTGGAGACAGGACTAAGAGGCCTGGACGAGCTGTGCACTTACCACAAGAGAGTGGGAAAGGTCTGGCTGGCTCTGCCACAATGCGAAAGGATGAACTAGATGAGCTCTTAGACTCACTTCCAGCCCTCATTGCTGTGATCCTGAGATACATCATACTGGAAAGCCTTTCTCTAATTATTTTGTCCAGCAATGGAAGTTCCCCTATCAAAGCCAGTTTATTCATGGGACACGAGCACATGGGGATGGAAGTTTTCTGAGGAGTGGAGCACTGAATTCATCACTTTATTACCATTTTATTCTGAGTCATAACACAGTGAGTGATGTGGTCTAACAAGAAATTTGGGAATTATCAAGAGCCCTGTTAGTAGGAAGCATCTGTTTTACTTCAATGTTTCAAAGTTTGGAGGTTAAATACTGATCAGTAGCTTCATTTCTGTAACCTACAGGGTCACTGAGAGGTTTGCTTATGCAAAAAAAAATAAAAATAAAAATAGGGTTTATTACATTAAGAGAGTTATTTTTTACAAATCTTTAAATAATGTATGAACTTTCCTCCCTTATTTCACAATGCATACCCTTAAATAACATGTCATTATGCCAGTCACATCATAAAATTAAACCAATTAGAAACTAATTAAGTACCTGATATAGTTTAATTGTCCATATAAATAAAATACAAATGGCAACCAAATAACTTGTAATAGTAATAAATAGATCTAATACTGACGTTGCATCATAATGAAGCTAATTTTTGGAAGCACAAATGATGATTTGTTTAAAGAAAAGCCGTTTAACCTTGACAGTGAATATAGCGTTCAAGCCATCCAGCAGAGGCAGGAGCATGAAGTTGTATTTCCAGATATCTATGGATAATGGTGCCTGTCTGTGAAAAATGGTGCCTTCTGTGCAAAGGAATGTTTCTCCAGCATCAAAGCACAAATATAAGCCAGTGGCATCCAAAAGGGAATGCCTATATGTGCACATATTGATCTGGGGCTTACTTTGGTCTCTCATCTACAGGAAGGCAAGAACCTGAGATGAAACCTAGTTCTAGGAAGAGCCACTCTCCATGTTGTTGATATTCCCCTGAACTGCAAGAATAAGCTATTTTACTGGAATTCTTATCTCCTTGTATTTTCCTTGAAGAGAAGTACTCTGCCACTCTTAATGGGAGTTCAGTTTCCTCTGCCTCACCTCCATGAATATATGCCAGTTTAAATAAGAAGGCTGCTGTGTCCATTTCCATATAATTGAAAATAAATATCTATCACCTTCCTTCCTACAGAGCACTTTAAATGCCACATCCCAGCCTGTAATTTATTGACAGAAAGAAAGGCTACTAACATAGTTTATTGGCCTCCCTGCTGCTCCTGGGAAAGGCTGAGGATCCAATACAGCCACCTGAGCAATCCCTTGCTGCCACTGCATGCAGTCCTGGTAGAGAACAGGCACTGGCAGTGCTCAGACATCAATGCAAAAAAAGCTTCTCAATGTTCCCAAAAACTTCCCAGCCCCCTACTCCCATGTCTGTGGATGCCTTGCTGGGTTGTCCTTCCCAAGTGGTCTGGCCCTCTAATTCAATTCTGAATCTTGGCATGAACTGTAACTGGACACTGGCTGCCCCGCCCTCCTCCTATCTGCTCGGGGAGCTGGAGTAATTACATCCTGTCTTTCTGCATTTTTTTGATTCTGTGCCTTATCAACACCCTTTTCTGTAAATGGTTGGTATTTGTAGGTTGGTTTTCCCTCAGCATGTTGAAAGAGCTGATAGCCTGATGGAAGAGACCAGTTTGGAGCATAAGAACATCTGATAAAATGCATTATGAAGTCCATTAAACTCCCATCATGAGTTGTCCTCTATCATTAATAGAAATGTTACTGCATCTGTTGTTTATCATCACACCCTCCCCTCTTGCAAGACCTGTCTGAAAGCATTTAATGTTTTTACAGCTCAACTCTCAGGCTTTTTTTACCTTATTCACCAGCTATTCATTTGTTATGCACTGTAGCACAAGAAAAAGGTCCTCATCACAATTTCCCAAAGAATGAGAGTAAGAGTAAAATGCAAAGTGAATTCACTAATAGCTATTTAGGGGAGTAAGCAGAGTTTATTCAGCTACTAATCAGCATTTTCTGATTCTTGGATTAATGATAAGTCCATCAGGTCCTATTGCTCAGCAAAAGCTATAATCAGAAACAAAATCTAGGTGAAGCCATTTCTATTATTCTATAGTGTGAGAGTTTAATGCCCTGTACTTTGAAATAATTCTAATTTCATTTCTTTAGTACTTTAATAGTGTAAAACATCATATTCACTCAATAGATTAGTAATTATGTTCTTGTAGCTTAAAAAAGAAGAATCCACTTCTCAGAAAAAATAAAAAAACCCAAATCAAAGCTATGATAATGAATAAAAAAGGATAATTCAAGCCATGCTTTTTGTTTCTTACTACCCTGGCATCCCGCCTTCTGCTCTTTACTGTTCAGCTTAAGTGATTTGACTTCCTAAGCCAATTCTTTAGATAAACTAGTGCTCTAATTTTAGGTTTATCATATGGCCTACAAGACATTTTCTTTGCACGGTTCTGCAGTGTCAATTCCCATACAGTCATTGCTGTGTTCGGGGTCAGAAGAGGAAAGAACATTTAGACCCTTTCAAATTCATCTTGTGTATATTTGCAAGGAATTTAGTTCCAAGAAAATTCTAAATAATAAAATGCATGGCCTCACAACACGCTTCAAACTGCTTATTATTTGGTATCTGAGTATACTCTAACTGCTTTTGCAAACAGATGCTCCAAATACCGTTCTTAATTAAATATCAAGGGTTGGATTCAAATGTTGGGCCATGCCAGCAGAAGATAGCACAAATCCTGGCACTGGGCCCCAATCCAACAAAAAGATGATTGTGAGTGCCTGAAACATTGCAGGCTCCCCTCTCTTGTGGGCAGACATGCCAGACATCGAGATAGGATGCAAAGAGTCTGGATTTTGGGGTGTTTCTCAGGTGTCAGTGTGGTAGTGCAGTCCAGATGGCTGCTGGACAGCATGACTTGTGTACGTGTTGGGCACAATGCTCTCCAGTGAGGCTGGAGGGAGCTGCTTAGTCATATCATCAGCAACCACCACTACAAACTCCCTGAATCTTTTAATGAAGATACAGGAGTCAGGCACCAAAGGAAGAGCTATGAGCTGAGCTGTCACTTAAACAATACCTCTCTTTTTCTTACCACCTTAAGGGATTTTTTTCTGTTTAGTAATGGATGTGAAATAGTTTTTAGATAATGATGGAGATGGTAAAAGATCTATTTTTGGAGTGATGAGTGGCTCTTAATACTCAGGATTTTGGTATTTGGTTTTGACAAGGAGAGGAGACAAAACACTTGCAAGAGAGGCAAAGAAAAGGAAAGTGCAAGTAGCAAAAGGATCTTTTCTTTAAGCTGATGACTTCTGAACCCCATCAATGACCCACTGTGGTCCCTCCAACCTGACTCATTCCATGATTCTGTGACATCGCACAGTGTAACCTGTCTAAAGAAGACTAAGCAGCTTTGGAGGGCACCATGACTGTACAGCCTTACTGGTCTGCTACCAGAGATTTCAAATATTTCCAGAGACGGTATTTCAGATTTTCAAAGATTTAGTATTTACCTGCAGTGAAAGGCTGAAGAAAAGCAGTCAGATCATAGCACAGTCAGATCAGCTGGTGCGTAACATATACTAATCCAGCTGATGCAAAGAGTATTTTAAATTTTTTAGATTTTTATAGGTTCACAGCTCTGTTGGAAAAAGATTTAATCTTGGACAGCAAGGCTAAACAATTCCATTAAGAGGCACACACAAAATGAGGAGAACAGAAAAGGAGCAGGAAGCAAAAATAAAAATGGATGAAGAGGCAGAAATATGATTTTGCCAGCTGGGTTTCTTCCTGGTTCCCTTCTTGGTTCCCTTCTCTAGTAACTGCTCAAGTTATTTCTCTGGCATAACTGGATACCCTAGACTCAAAGTCATGGGTATCCTGAGGCTGGGCAGCTAATCGAGCTAGAAAGCTTTCCAGGCTGCCTGTTCTGCCAGACTGTGTCAGGCTATTAAACTCCCCAAAGATCTACTACCTACTTCCCAATACAGACATTTTAGTCAATTGATTAATATCTAACGCTCTTTTTTTTATTTAAAAGCCATAATGTTACCACCATCCTTTGTATAGTATGAAGTAGGGTTTTATTTATTTTTAACTTTGCTGTCTTTTACATACAACTTCATAGAGCAAACTGATTCAAACTTTTATATGCTTTATAGGTTTATATACCTTCTCTAAAAACTGAGGCACCTCAGCCTTCCATAGACACAATTTTTAGGGCAGAAAGATGTGGGTGGTGCCTCTTCTCCCTTGACAATTGAGTCTTAGAGGAAAACTCCCAGGAGAAGCCAGCCTGAGACTCCAGCTGCTGAAAACAGCCAAAGCAAGGCTTCATGGATTCCAGGGAAACATTTTACTTTTGTAGCACTTTTTCTCTTCTGTGTGCTGCCTCTGTTGTGATTGCTTTACCTCTATCACTCATTCACTGATCTCTTCTTTTCCCTTCTTTCACCTTTTCTATTCAGTCATCCTCATTTCACAACTTTCTTTCTCATTGACTTCTTTTTAATTCAAAACATCACAAAAGAGGGGGAAAACACACCTGAAGCAAACATACTGATTTTTTGCCATCATTCCAGTGAACCTCATTGCTTATGCATTATACCTCTTTTCCAGCCAGACATGCTACTTGATGTCTGATCTACCTCTATTTCAAGCTGTGTAGTACAGATACTGCCTACGACTTTTTGTTTGCACAAAGATGCCTCATTCATACTTGGTTCCTGGCCAGCATTGGAATAACTTGATAAATGCATATCACTGATGCAGAGTCAAACTACCCACAGCCAGCACTGCAGGACTTCATGACATTCTAAAGAAAAAGCACTTGTATTCTAATCCCAGTTTTACTTCACTAGGTCCTTATTTTCAGGCATTGTGAAAAATCTGCAGGTCCTGCATCTTGCCATCCACTGTTTTCTTCCATGTTCTGGTGTAGCTTAAGGTTTATGACCCTCATGATAATATGTGTCCCTTCTTGGTGGAGAATTGGATGCTTAGCACAGCAGAAGCAATAAAATCCAGCAACTGGGGACACACACTCAGGTATTCCTATAAAATTTGCATCTCTCCTCTCTCCTTGAACGGGAATGGTCACAAAAAGTTTGCAAGCAGTCCCTGCCTGGAGAAGGTATCTCTACCTTGTCCTCAACAGATCTGTTGTGTATAAATCCCTGAAAACAATCAAAAGCACAGTCCTTTCTCCTGCATCTCCCCTGGCATTTTTAAGCATTGTCTCAGGCTTCTTACCAAGCCCATCTGTTCTGCTTTATGCCGCTTCTCTGCAGTATAAGAAAACTAGAGGGCCTCTACTGGGAGGCAAAGCAGAGTACAATTATCCTCTCACAGTATCCTCACAATATCCTCCTCTGGGGGCAGTTTACTGCTTGGCAACCTATTGGAGTTTCACCCTGGGTGTGTATCCAGCAGTCTTCAGGGCTAACACACTGCCCCTTAATAACTCCTGATCAGCAAACCAGAACCATTAGTAAGGAAAGGAAGTGATCCATGCTTGGAAGGGTTTTGGCAGCAAAGATACAAACACGTGTGTAGGCCTGGCAGGTGCTACGGAGGTAACAGCGACGAGGCAGGCTGGGGGCAGCGCTGCCAGTGCATGGGGAGGATGCAGGTGGCCCTGGACCCCCTGCCTGAAACGGCCTCTGGAGTCTGAAAGAGCCAGTGTGTGTCCTTACCAGTGTGTAAATGCTGAGGAAAGCACTATGAAGAGTGGAAAAAAGCATGAGCACACAAATTTATGAAAACTCCAACATGTGGTTAAGCAAAATGCAAGGTGTGGCTGGTTGTATGTGCTTTTTCATTAAGATGACTTCCACATCATTACAAGCAACCAACAAGAGATAAAGCTGTCATCATGCAATCAATTTCTCATGTGTTTTCCTGTTCTGGTTTATGTGGGTGTCTACCCACAGGAAAATCAGGTGAGGAAAAGTGAGCATATAAAAAAATTATCTACCAAAACTGACTGTACGCCCTCTAACAAAACTTCCCTTAAAAAAATATAAATTAAAAAAAGAGAGAGAGAATTTTATGTTGACATACAGCTTATTTCTACCACAGCCAGGTTGCAAGCATTACAAGACCGCCCCAGTCACTAAACCCTTTTACATGTCCAACTTCATGGTGTCTTATCAGGAATAAATTGCATTCCCAGTGGATCAATAAAGAGTTTTCAACATGCCAGAATCACAAGTCCACTCAGTGAACAAGCAAAACAAAGATATTCAAAACAAATATATGCTTCAAAGAGTCAAGTATGTAGTGGTGAGTTTTAAAACTGTAAGGGGTTATTGTACGCACCTCCACAAAGATAATGCTGTTACTTTTTATGTCAGTTATTTCTGACTGTACTTTTCTCTTTCCACCCAATTCCTGTGCATGTCTGGCAGAGTCCAATTAATTGCTTTTTTGAGTATAAAGAAGGTATTAAACAATATTTTTATTTCTAAGCAGAAATGAAGGAAAATATTTATTATATCAACTTAGAGTTGCAAGAACAAAAAAACATAAATGGCAGAAAGTTTTAAAAGAATTGTGTCTTTTATTTTGGCACCAAAGAAACAAAGCAGTCACAGAATCCGAGCACAGTGGAAGTGACCTAGGAACTTTGGAAAGACTCAGCCCTTTTGATTCATCCTTGCAGTGCATGTCAAGAGATGTTGAAACCCTGCTAAACAGACTCCTGTTTATCTGCAAAAATGTATTATGCAAGTGCTGGTGACAGTATCAAGACAGTATTGCAGTGTTATGCAGTATTTTCTGCAAGTCTTTTTGTATAAGCAAAGTAAAATGTGATACATTTAGTGTGCTTCTTTTCCCAAGTGCATATGGGGCCATTCAGTTGTTTTTTTACAGTGCACCATACAGAAGACCAAATCCCAGTGAGGTAGGTTCAGGAATTCATTACTTATGACAACATCCATGGTATATTGTGGCAATTAGTAGTATGCAAGAATAGAATCTTTCTCCTTCAGACCACCATGGCCATGACACTACATCAACTATATGAGGACATTACACACTTTTATAGGCACCATTAAAAGTATTGAATGAGTTTGCTGAATGTATTCTCCATATGGGGTAATGCTTAACAGTAATCATTGTATATTGAATGAAGCATGCAAGTTATCTCATGTGAGCTAATTAGTCAGAAATAGTGTTTCCACTCTTTAGAATGAGACTGTTACCAGCTGCAATAAAAACAAACAAGACTATACTTGATGTGAACTGTGTGCTGGTAGCATTGTCGAATCTTTGAACGTGTACATAAAACATTTGAGAGACTAACTCTGAGAAACTGGAATGGACATAGAGCTTCAGACCCTGATTACGACAGCAATGAAGGTGTGAGATAACTCATTTGGGAGAGCCGAACTGCTTCTACAAGAAACAAGAAGTCTTGATTTTATCTGTATCCTAAAGGAGTCCAGTTTCAGTCTGATTATTTTGTCCTCTGTCTAAACAGATCTCTGTAAGGTATACAGCAAGTTCTTCTATCAGGAATTTGCTAGACTCAGATGTGCTTGACCATATGACTGTTTACTACAAGTAGATGCTCCACTGCCAACCTCTGATCTTAGCTAATGTTTGTCTTTGATTCATCTCTACAGGGCACTTTCTAGAAGCGGGAATCCACCTCCTGCTTGGGTTGTGGTTGGCACTCTCCCCCAGCTTTCCCTGCACTGGGAGGCCCCACACTTCTCTTCCCGCCTGGACCATGATTCTTCCCATTTCCCCATTCTCTAATTCCTAATAACTAAGAGAAAAGGGAAATGTGTATAATTCAAGGGTTGCTCCTTCCTCTTGTGGAGGGAGCTGGATGATAGCAACCCCAACAGGGCACTTATTCTGACCCTTCACACATACTTCTTTTCTTCTGCCTTAATCCTCATTTGAGGATCTTCTGCTGAACATCCAAGGAAGCACCTCGTAATGAATTTGGTTCCTCTAAGACTAAACCTCTTTCCCAGAGTTGTTAACCATTATTTTGATGCTGTGTCTCTGATTCTCAAGTACAAACACTTGCATATCACAGAGGTTGAGGATTTGGCTGCCTTATCCCCCTCCTTCTTTCTCAGTCACTCCTGATCTGTGGTATTCAAGTGCCTTCTTATCTCACAGGCTTTATTTAACATTACCAGTTTTTTAAGTTTCACAATTTTTCAGCCAGTACTAATAGTTTTCCATCCAGCCACCTCCAGATATATTGGGAATTGTCTCCAACCAGAGTAGTCCAAACACATACAGATATACATGATCCTGGGTGTTGCCTGTGTCACCATAACCAAATCCTTTCTTGCCCTTGATGCAAGGCAGTCCTTTCAGACACATCACTGAGTACTTCCAGGCCACTTTACTTTGCTGCCATTTTATTCCTTGGTTTCTCTACCCCCCAGAAAACCCTACCATGATTACTGTTACTCTATCTGCAGGCTAGAAAGACACCACCACAGCTTCTCTGCTGTATTTCTTCCAGCCATTTCTGTAATGCCACTTACGTCTCCATGCATTTTTCTTTGGAAAGGCCAACTGCAATACCACTGGCTGGAGCTCTACCTTGCAGGCAGCAGTGTATTATTCAACTATAGTGGCCTCTGCTAGTTCAGTGTTTCAGTAAATCAACAGTTCAACACTTTCAAGAGTGCAAATTCAGTTCCACCATCACGAGTTCATTTTATGCAGGAACCCCTTTCTGCAGGTTGCCAAATTTCTCACCCTCCCAGGCTAATGAGTCCCAAGATATCACCTTGTGCCTATCTGTGCCCAATCTTCATTAAAAACCAATCCAGAAGTCTCCCAAGTTCTCCCTCTTGACTGGCTTTCTACTATTGCCTTATAACTTTTGACATGTGGTTGCTGGGGGATGTTCATACACTAGCGCCTTTCTGAATCCAAAGTCCCCTACTCACATACTTTTAACTTTTATCCAGCTCCTGGTTGCTTGGAGGTGGCACCAGAGTCAGATGGCTACCTTTCAAAGATTCAGGCCTGTTTTACAGTCCCTTCCAGTCCTGCTGCCAGTGTTAATAAACCAGTAAAGGAAGAATCTTATTTAAAGTTATAACTGAATAAAAAATGGCTTTCACAGATGTGTGCCACAAAAAAGACAAAATTCTCTGTCACATGACAATGGGACACTAGCATTTGTTCACCTAACACACAAGGAATTGAAAAAATGCAGAGAATAGCCACGAAGAGCTAGTCTTTACATAGACACTGTTGGTCAAGAAATGCCTGCACAGCACATTGCTGGTGCCTATGCAAGTATTTCAGGGAAGTATTGCTGTATGGTTTGCATTACTGCCAGCAGCCAGAAACAAGACACTGAGCCAGCTGGATCTCTGCCTGATCACCTTATGGTATTTTAATTTTCTATGTTAAGGCTGTATTTACAAGTGTTAAATACTTCCAGGAAGTTCCTGGATGTGCTGAGAAAGCAAAGATGAAGTTTCAAAGGTGTCTCTAAGTTAAAAGCTTGTACAACAGAGCTGTTGATTACACATCAATGGCGACAAAAGAGAAAGGACTGAAGAAGATTTTAAAAGAAACACCTGTTAATTTTTGGTCATTGTAAGATGGAAGGTCATCCAGAGTCATTCACTAGAAGTAGTTTTTCTGGTTTTCAGTTTCTGTTTTCTGATCTTGAGATCTGAAAATTTTTGAGAGTTGCTGCTAGTTAAAAACATGAGCTGATGCAGAAATAAACCCAGAAATTACAGGGGAATTTGGAGACTTTGCAACAGCTCCTCACTTGTTTATATTCCTGAGACAAATTTAGGCAGGAATATTAGAAACCTGTTTACTGAACAAGCCAAACTGTGGAGTTGAACCATCCTGAGCGCAAAGAAGCACTTTGTTCATTGTTAACTGACCAAGGCCTGACAATGCTGAGACAATCCCTTTGTTGGCAGGATCAGAAGACACAGTTTGTAAGAGCCTGACAGCCCAGCTTGCACAGCTTTGCCAGCTTAATTAACACGTTTCCTCCTCTGGGGAGAAGGGAGCCTCCTCACTGATGGAAAGACCCCCACGCTGTTCCTAAAGCCACCCAAGTGCCACCAGCTCAGAAGCTTTACCAGAGGGCTAGCTAGCAGCACAGGCTGTGCTTTCCCTTTTTACTCCAGCGAGCAGCCAGGAGGGGAAAGCAAATCTGTTGCCTGACAGAGAATGACTCATGCACGCTACTTGGCTTTCCCTTGCTGTGCCGGTGATAGGGCATTTGGCGGTGTCTCCCGGTGTACCTTTTGTATACTAAATACCTGATGTACATACGTGATGTGGCTTTGCTCCTGCACAGATCTGTGCGAGAGCAAACCCGGCAGGCTCAGGTGACTCACTCGGGTGTTGCTAGAGCTAACTAAAAGAAGTAAGCTGGACAAGGATGTGTTCAGGTCTCAAGTTCAGTCGAAGTTTACTGAGGCATAGCAGTTCAAGAGGAAAACTGGAATTCGACACTCACAGAACCTTGATCAGAGCAGGGCAAGTGCGTGAGCTGTAGCAGAGCTCCGAGCAGAGAGCAGAGCAGTAGTGCCTGCTGGCCAGAGAGCCCGGCCAGCCCCCTCTGCCCCCCTGGTGCACATCAGCTTTCCTGTCAAGAGCCTCAGGGTGCCAGGAGGGGAGCAAGCTGCAGGTCTGGGACAGCTCCTCAAACTGGAGAATGGACTGCTGATGCTGCTTTCTTCAGTGCTGGCACTGCTGCCAACCAGGGATGCTTGAATGAAAGGAATGTTAAAGAATTTGGGTCAGTTTGTTTTTCTGTACAGCGGATGCAAGTGCTTGGTGCTTTACCTGGGGGAAATACAAAAAATACCTGTATCCCTCTGTGAGACAACTTGTTCTGAACAAACTTGCTTTATCACTTCAGTGTGCTTGAGGCTGTTGTTTTGTTTTTAATTATTCTTATTTCAGCAGAACCTCAAAGACCCTACCACAACCAGGGCACCATCCTCCAAGCAACACAGACTGTAAAACAATGCCTTCCCCAAACAGGTGTTGATCTCAGAATGTCTTGGAGGCTAAAGGGAGGATGCAGTGGAGCATAGGTGTGATGCAGCAAGTCTCTTGCTCACAGGCATCCATCAATTTAATGCCCAAATAGAGACAGGAGGCTGGGTTTCTTGGCACTGTGGCATGCATCTGCTTTTCCAGTCATCTCAGTCATCACATCCACATCTTTGGATTAACGTGGAATTTGTCCTCTTGCCCACAGCAAACCTGTGTTTGGGCAGGATGCCTGAGTACTGCTTTTTTAAACACATCACATCAGCCCTTCTTGCTGTCAGGATATCACCTCACAAACATGCAAGAGCTAGTCCAGAACAACCATTGAAGAGATGGAGCAACTTTAAGCCAGGTCTGACTCCATAACCCTCCCCAGATAAACAAGCCCTGATTTACCACCCCTGCAAATCCCAGGCATGAGGGAATGAAACTAAAAAGATGACTGCTATAACTTCAGAAGAATTTGGGATAACTCTGCAATGAAAATTTCCTTATACAACAAAACCAGTGGGAGAAAAGAGGAAATGTGTGTGCAGACAACAACTATCACTGCCACCCTATTCCGCAAAGTTTCGACCTCAAAAGGAGGAAGTGGCAGACACTCAGAAAATACACCTTATATTGTGATTTTTAAAGCAAGAACTCAAAATACTAGGGTGGCATACAGCATTATAAGACACCCAAGGTTACATTAGGAAATGAAGTACATTAAAATGAGGAACCACCATGTGAACTAGCAATCATATCTCAATCAGCATGATGTTATTTATCTATCACCAGAAGCACACATGCTGGTTAGCAGACAAAGGAAAAAAATAAAAACCCTGCAGCATGAGTTTGCTAATCATAATTAGGCATAATCAGATTGGAAGATACTTCATCAATTATTTTTGTTGTGCTGTGTTATGTTTTTTAGAAAAGGCCAATTTATTAGAAGAGAGATTTGTAGAGAAAGATTTACATAAATGAACTTTCTGTGGAACTTTGGTGAAAGAAAACATTCATACAAGGAAATGCTTTAGAAATCTCAAAATGAAAACATTTCCATGTGAAATTAACCTAAGCTTTGTGGCATTTTCTCTTGCTGTGAACTCTAAGGATCTTTGTTTTTCACTCTGCTTTGGTGCACAATATGTTCTATAAACTAGTTATTGCAAGAATTTCTTTGGTCACGTGATGCAATGCTGTATGGAACCGTATCAAGAATGAGGGTCAGGATAATGCTGGGCAGTAGAGGCTGAAAGAATCACACGGGGTTGGAAGCACGGGTAGGTTACAGACCGCATGGGTTGAGAGCAATCCAGACAGAGCAGTAGCATAAGAAAAGTCACAGATTTACTCCTGGAAAGGGACCAAAGCAGTCTCAAGGGAGGGTGAATTGACAGGGCTTGGGGAAGAGGGGCAGCAGGGGAGCATAGCATGATACAGAGCTATTGCTAAGGAAATGGATGAGCCAGGGAAGGATGTGCTGTAAGGAAATGTCAGCATGAATATTTCATATGTTGACCCTTTTTGTAGTTTCAACATCTTAAAAGACAGTGACTGTAATTGACGTTAGACACTGGGTAGAGAATGTAATTCTTGTCCCAGGAGATTGACAAATATTACCCCAAAAATGCAGCTCCAGGCTATGTTCTGCAAGGTGACATGCATTGCTACATATATTCACTGAAGGAGCATCATCATTATCTGCCTGAACCTTAATTTCCCATGGAATATCACCCCTGTGCTTTTTTCTCTCTAGCTAATATTGCAGTTTCATATATAAGGGCACTTCTGGAACAGGAAGGTTGAAACCAGATGAGTTTGGACTATGAATTAGCTGAGGCATTTTTGCTTATCAGTGAAGGTAAGTAAACATTAACGAGGGTTGCAGTGGATTTTCCACAACTGGAAAGCTTAACATTTTAATTGGTTGTTTTTCTAGCACCAAACACTGCTAATGAATTTAGCACAGGCATTAAGAGGGCATTCTTCGGTCTGTGTTATGTGCAAGACCAGACTAGTCCCTTCTGGCCTAAGTTGTTGATTACTCTAAAGCAAACTCTCCTGCCCTCAGTAAGAAGAAATTTGTGAACTGAAAGCTAACAACAAATGCCTAATGTTCTAGCAAAACACTTTTATATTGAAAGTTATTTCCCTGGCTATAGTTTGTATAAAATAGCATCCTACACACAGAATATGCATTGGAGCCCTTTAAATTATATACCCTTTGGTGGCTGGTGCAGCATCTAATAGACACATCTAGTGTAGGAGTGAAAACAATACATGCTGAGGAAAGGTTTCTGATCCACCCAGCCATGATGGGAGCTGTAAGTGCAGCACAGGCATAGAGCACCAAAGCACCTGGAGATTACTCTTGCTGCTGAGTTAGGTACCTACTGAAGTGCTTAGCTAGATCAAAGCCCTTGGATGAAAGACTTCTCCACCAAATGGTACAACACCATTGCCTCATGTGGCACTTTATGCCAAACTGTACAGTCCGTTTCTCTTTAGGAGATGTAATGAGAAAGTCAGTATGTATCAAAGAGAAGATGGAAAAATACACCCTGAAGTTGTTCTTTACCTTGCTTTTGTTTCATCAAAGCTTCTTTGTTGTCATCAAAGGGAAGCTGTTTGTTCCAAGTCAATTTAAATATTAATAATAAAGGCTAAAATGCAGGATAAACCAAAACAAGGAAAAAAATTACTAATCTATAAACTAGACAGAGAAAGCTGCCAACGGGGAATAATGCTAAATGGGCACTTTAAGCTACTCTGTGGAATGTGAGTTTGATCAATTCAGTCCAAGCCACATTAGTCTCATAAAAGCTGAGAGTAGCATTTTCTCCCAAGGGCTTCCTTTGAGGGATATTCCTCTCAGAGCACAGTATCACAGAGACAATTAAGGATAATAATATTTTTTGCATATACTAAGCAACTGATGAGTCAACATTGATCAAGATATACTTTCATAATTATTTTTTTAAATGCACTTTCAAGTTCACAGTATAGTTGTTGTCACCAAGCTGACAGAAGCAGTAATGACTAGTGAAAATTATCATACCATGACCCTATGAAATACTTTTGACAAGCAAATACTTTCCAGGAAGCTGGTAGAGTAAAAAATAGTGTTGTCATTAACACTCTGTGTTTTTATTCAGGTAGAAGACAAGGTGGGTATGTTATGAGACTGTCTAACATCACTGGCACATTCTTACTCTTCCCTCCCTGATTAATGGGCATTAATGTTCCCAGGTCTCAGTGATGGTTGCAGGCTCATTACAGGTGCTGCTTTGCTTGTATATCATTGCTCTCCCACAAGCATATAATTTATTGCTTAGAAAGGATTTCTGGATATTTTCCCAGATGTAAAATCACAAAGGCTTATATTTAGTACTCCAGCTGACGACAGTCCTACCTGCATACTTTCTCTCTCACACACATACACTTGGCTTTGAACTCTGACATTTATCTCATGTCATAAATTCATTCAATTAACCAACACAGTGCATTAGTATAATTGTTATTCCTAGCCTGAATTCTCTTTTGGAATAGCTAAGTAGAACTGTAGTAAAGTTGTTTTTGTTCATATCATATATACAGTCTACTAAAAGGCATTTGAGTTATTGGTGAAGCTCTTCCTATGGTAATGCTCTTGCTTCAAGGTTGTTTATATAAAAAGGTGTCTAGTCTTTGTAAAGAAAAACTCCACATACCTCTGTGCTTCCTGCACAATAACGTGATGCATTACCTTTCCCTCTGAAGTTATCATCCTGGCTTCTCTATATAAATTTTCAGTCCATTAGGAAAATTCAGGTACGCCTTAAAACAAACAAAAAGATTCAGTCAAAGGTGCCCTTGAAAATTCAGGTCCATAAAATGGGAACAGAAAAAACAGCATGATCAGAAGCAGTGCAGTTCTGGACTAATTTGTTTATGTCAGACTTTTTCAGTCTTTAGAACAGCAAGGTGATCCAATGTTAAGTAAATTTTGGAAAACCCATGGCATCACTCAGAAACACACAGTTCAGAGTGGAACTCCCATCATGTTATTAATTATACAGTTCAACTTTACAGAGAATTTTTTCCTTTGTGAAATATGAGGGGACATAGGAGAATCTGGGGATGCTACTGAACACTACTGAATCATCACAAGAACTTCCATCAGTAACATTGCCTGTCAGTCAGCTGTAAATGGTTTACTTCAAGTTATAGATTAACTCCCAGGGCCAGACCGCCCACACAGCTCGGGAACGGTGGTAGGGACAAAGTGTGTACCAATCTTGTTGTTTTCAGTCGAGTCAAGAAATCATTTTTCACAGTTGATGTAGTAAGGGTTTTTAAAGCAGCAGAGTTCAAATGTCTCCTCTCCTAACACATTGCTAGGAGAGCTGAAGAGCTCTGCAGGACTGCCCATCTTCCTCATATTGATCCCTGCTGCAGAAAGAACAACAAAGAAACACCTTTAAGTAAATAATCAACCACTCTCAGTTCCACCAGTTATTGCTGAGTCACAGCTTTTTGATCACTAAAATGACGTTGTGTCAGATGTTTTCAACAGTGTTTTATACACAGTCCGGCATTGTTTTGCATGGAAAGGGCAGTGGACTCGCTTGTTTAGAGTGACTTATTACAGACATGGAGCATTCACACCCCGAGCAATAATTAACATACTTCCAAGATGGCATGGAAAGAGGTGGTGGGGGTGCTGTGAAACTTTCCATTGCTCTGGGATAATAGCCTTAGTCACACTTCACAGTGCCATGCCATTTCCACAAATTTACCCATAGCAAATCATTTGTTTCTGGGGTGATTCACAGCCACGGCTGCTTCTCTTCTTCCTGAGGGCTTCCATGAAGCTTCTCACAGTCTCAGCAAGACCCACGTCTGAAGAGGGCTGTCACCAGCATCCAGCCTGGGCTTCTTTTCTGGTGAGAGTGGGTGATAAGGGCGGCAGGCTGAACAATGGATGCTCCTCCACAAGCAGATTAGCCCGGCCCTGCAGAACATCATGTATCTTTTAAGGGATGCTGTCAAGAAGAAAACGGCAGGTCAAATCCTTGGTGAGAGCAAATTAGCCCGGCTGCGTCAGCTGCGCTGCAGTTGGCGGAACGGTGCCAGCTGATGGGAGCTGAGGATCTGACCCCGTCTGTCTAGGAAAAACACTGTGTATCTGGGCTTTGAACAATGCTGGAGAAGGGATTACTGGAATCAAAAAGAGCGTAAGCGCTTTGCTCACTTTTCACCAGTCGTGCTGTTTCCCATACTGTCTGCTGGAGTGCTGATGCTGGGCAGGTCTGGCCTCTGTGAATGCACTTTTGGCTTTTGTGGTATTGCAAAATAACCCCTGTAATGAGCCTTTCTCACTAAGATTAGAAAAAGCTGCAAAAGGCTCTCAAGCATGCTAAATTTCTATTACATGGAAGGCTGCATCCTATCCCTTCTCTCTTTGAGTGAAGGGGACCTGACACTGAGGAACAGCAACAGAATTGGCCCCCTGTGCCAACTCAGCCCGCTGGCACCCACCAGGGACCCTCACAGGATGCGAATCTGCTGCAGTTCTGCTGCAGGTCTGTTGCAGGGGCAGCACAGAGGGAAGGGGATGGACCCTCCCATCCCCCTGCAAGGCACACACACGATGTTCTCTGCGGGAACGTCAAGTGCATTTTGAGGACTGACAGAAATGTCATAGCGCATCACAAGTGCTTTCATCCCCTCACCAGAAATAAAACACATGTCAGGTCACAGAAGGCTGTTTTCGCTCTTACCAACAGTGCCGGCTGTTGTCTGGCTGTGCAGGACCTCCCAGCCTCTCCAAAGGCATTTTTATGCCAAGGGAACAGCATCAACCTAAATGATTCTATGATTTTATGAAAGTGCTTTCCTCTCTCTTGCTCTCAGTGGTTTGGGTTTTTTAGGCCACTCAAGCCTGAAATAAAAAGTCTAGCTCACTGGAGCCTGTTGGTGCAGATACAGCTCCATTTGCTGGAGTTTTGATATCACTCAGACCAGGATTTATCTAGCTTTCATGGGTTGTGGCTAAACTTCCTGCACAGTTTGTCCTTCAGAAGTTCCCAGATGTCTCAGCTGACACTTCCCTGGCATATATTTCAGGGGAAGAAAGATGTAAAAAGCCCTGTCACTCATCTGACTGGGTTTTTTTTCTTGCTATGGTGCTATAATAGTGTTGATAAATACTGAGGAAAATTGGCATCAGCTCCACTTTTCTTTCTGTCTGCCAGGACATGTCCAGCTTTGGTTTACTGGGTGATCTGCAAACTTTGTTGGCAGATGGCCTGTATGGTATTGTCCACAATTTTGGCCTGCTCTTTTCACACTCATTTTGCATCCAGAATTCAGAGGGTTTCCCAGAAGTTATCTTTGATTCTCTGACACTGTGCAGACAGAATACTAACAATCATGTTTACTAGTAGGTTTCCAATTAATGCATCTTATTCAGTGATCCAGTTGCCAAAGGCTGTTTGTTTTGTTAATTCAGTGGAAAATATGCCCTGATGATTTGCTTGGATCTATTTAGTATCTAAACTGTGAAATCAATTTTAATAGGCCTTCAGGGATGCGTATGTAACCCAGCATATATCCTCAAGTATGTCTGACTCCCAAATGGGGTAAATCACAGCCATTACTTTGTGGCCAACATTTTGCTTGATAAAGTAGGCATCATGCATTTATGAAACAGAAAGCAAAGTGTCTTAAGTTTCTACAGATTCAGTTAAGACAAACAGTTAAGTGGAGCAGTGAAACAAATACATGCTTTTGGCAGATCAGCTGGAGGCATCTGTATCATGTTGTTGCAGGTTTCTATCAGCCTTCTGACTCCAGATGAGTTTGAACCTAGAGGTATTTGAAGTTTTCCACAAGACTGTTTCTGCCTTTCACCTCTCCAGGAAAGCAAAGTGGTTTCTCTGGGTTGCCCCACATAGAGACAGCCAGGAGACAGCCCAGGGAACCAAGTATCTGGTGCCTCTGAGCTCACTGAAGACCCTACAGGATTGTTTAGAGATATAGAAGCTTGTTCCATTGCATTTGACCAAACATTCTTCTCTCTGCTCTTAAGTATCCAAATACTTGGGCCTTTAGCTTCTGGGATTAGTGACCACCCTCTGCTCCACTTGTGACACTGCCCAGCACTTGTGACACTGCCCCACACAACCAAGTCTAGGAAGTTTACTTGCTGGTACTTAGACACTTCTCCAGATGCAATGGTGTTCCCAGACAAAGGGCTGTATTTCCTTTCTGCCTGGCTGAGAAGCTTATCAGGTAGGTAAGAGCTGGTGGCAAATTCAGATTTCATGTATTACACAGCACAGCTGAGAGGGCTTAGTCAGAGGAACACACACAGCTGTCATGCTAACTATTTTCCTGTTATTATCTGTATTCTTTGTGTCTGCAGGCTCCCCTGGATTCTACACAGGCACAGCAGTTCCTATATGTTTCCTTCTCACACATGGTCAGCAGTAACACATCTTTGCCTAACTGATACTCTGGTTCCTGCAAGAAGGCAGGAGGGAGCACGTGGGTTTTCTTTCCTTGGTAGCTTTTGGAGCAATCAGTCACAGTTTCCCAAAGACTGCCTCCAGTGAGTGTCAGTCCCGCTGTTAGTAATGTGATTCCAAGGTGAGCTCATGGACATGGCAAGTCCCCAGCACAGTAATTACCTGGGGTGCTTAAGAGCAATGAGAGCTCCTGGAAAATTTGATAGAATACTAATTACATCAGAAAGGTTTTTAATGATTACTTTCTGTACAAAGATGGAGAAACAAAATAAGGCATATATTCTGCATATATCCTGAGTGTTGGCAAATAAATTTTCCTTGCTTGAGGGCCCTCATGGGTGGTCTAACAAGAATTATCTCAGCATTCACAGGAGCTCTGGCTCAGTCAGAGTCAACAAACAACAGCACCTCAGTTGTGGCAGTACCCGAGTTCTGCACCTCTCTATTTTCAGAGCCTCAGTTTCTCTCTCTTCACATTTCAGCACCAACATAACATCAATAATTTTTTAAACAACCTTACTATGCCAACTCCCAATCCTGTAATCAAAAACCTTCTTTTTTATATATCCTCCATTCTCTTTCTGTGATATATAAAGGTCCCTGTTTCAGTTTCCTTGTTCATGCTGATAAATTAGGTAGGAGTGTGGAAGTGTTTCCAAGGTCAAGGTCAGAATGGTCTTCCTGCTCCAGATGGGAACTTGTCAAAAACTAATTTAAAATAAAGTATTTAAAATAATAACATTATTCTCCAATGACATGTAGCCCAGAACTTTTCTGCCACCCTTTTCACATTTTACAAGCTGCTAGATTTTACAAATTTTCAACAACTGGGTTCCTAAGTGCACAGGGACTTAACTAATATATCCAAAATCAGATTGTTGTAATTTAAATGGACCAGTGCATATCACAACATAATGTCAGGAAATGAGCTGGTCTTTCCATTTTAATTTTGCGTTGAAATAAATGTGTTCCAATAGTATTTTCAATGGTAAACTGCAGAGGTGCTGGGATGTTGTGCATTTATTAGGATACACCATGTACTTCTTATATAAAAATATCATTCAGAATATGTGAAATTTAACACATTCTTGTATTATAAATATAAATTATTTATAAATCATTCCGCTTACAGCTTTGACACTTCATAAAGAAAAATTTCCAGCAAGATGACCACTCTTGAGATGCTCTTCTCTTTGAAGAAAGGTTTAAATAGTCATATGTTGATATTACAAAACTGAGCCTTTCATTATAGTAGAATTATCTGGAATACAAATGCAGTCGTCCTGAATTTGCTCTGTTCTTCTGAAGGATAAGGAATCTATCCTTTACACAGCAAATAATTTAAAGTCCAATTTCTAAGTCCCCTTTTATAGTTATTAGAGTTCTTCTTCAGCCTGAGGACATTTAGTGATGAGTGGCAATCTAACTACTTCAGATCTTCATTCAAGAAAATCCCTCCAAACTTTGATGTACAGCTTGTTGTCTTTTCCATGGCATTTGGGAAACAGTAAGGCTGGAGAGGTCCATGCTTGGTCTCTGGTAACCAGGCACCTCGGTCAGTATGAGGTGCCTGTCCACACAAAAGCTGAGCTCATTCTTCTGCAGCCAGAGAAAACTGCAGCAGTTCCATTTACTTCAAGGAGAGATGGAAATACGGAGGTTCTTCTGAAAAATCAGGCTGCTCATATCCAACACATGCATGTAGACTTGGAAATTTTGGTCAGAGTGCTGGACTCTGTTTTATTCACCTGCACCCGATCTCATGCAACCTGTGAGACTGTGCCTTGGGGGCAGGGTGCAATTGCACAAGCAGGCACATGTTTGTGCAAGAACAACCACAGGAGAAAACACCTGCATTCCACCACTCCCAGCGAGCCATCCTAATACCATCTGTAGGCTTTTTTAAACTACGGGTGGTCTGTGAGAGTTCCTTCTTCTCAGACAACATTGTTTGAAACACTGCCTGTAAAAGCACTTGCTTGTCCACTGCTGTAGTGCATGTCTCTTGATTCCTAGAGCAATTTCATAGGGATGGACGTTTCTGTTCCAGGATCTTTTAGCAAACTTATCCGTGGCACTTCTAGCACTGCTCCAGGTAAAATACATTGCTCTTCTTTTCTTTAAGACAGGGAGATGTTCTTCAGTGCTTAAGCACTACATCTGTTGTCTCTTTTTTGCTCACCTTTAATTATCCTCCCTAAAACCAGTGTTGAAGACCACTTATCCTCAGCCTCTTTTTTGCCAGCAGGTGAAACTAATGCTCATTTTTAGTAATTTAGATACATTCTTACCCAAAAAATTATCAAAGAAAAGTCTCCAATATCATCTTAGATGAAACCAACATGTTTAGCATGTTAGTCTGCATTATAAGCTTCAGCAATTCCCACAAAAATAAAATACTGGCTGTCATTTCTTACTGTCTGTTTTTTCCTGATATAGGAACTAGATTATGTAGAACAGATGGGGCCAAATTTTCCTCTTATTTGCATCAGCCTAAGTCAATTTATTTCAATGACAGCACATTTATAATTTCCTGGCACAGTTATAAGAGACATCTCTTTTTAAAGCTCCTGGAACATCATAGCTCAATAGCAAAAAAAGGCAAATGATCACTTTGAAATGTCTTTGGTTAAACAACCAGTAAAATGAAACTACTTAGGAAGTGTATGGTGGTGTCACTCAAAACATGTTAGCACCAGCACACTATGAAGATGGGATAATGTAAAAAACTCAGGGAAATACAATAAATACATCAGAGGGCAAGGGTAGTCCACAGAAGAGCATGAGGAAAAAAAAAGAAGCCACATAGACCCAACAAACAGAAGAAATACCACAGAGTGCAGACAAGGAACATTTCTTGTTCAACTTGAATGTATGTTCTAGTTTTAATTAGCATGCAGTTTCTTATGCCTTGTAAACATGAACACAGAATTTCTACCAATGTGTGTGTGTGTGTATGTAGGTGTATCTATATATGTGTGAAATTAGCACCACATCTTAAAAGTATAACTGGGGTTTTAACATAAATATTGCTTCATGACTCAATGTCATGAAATAAATCCATTTGTTCTATCAATGTTTATGTAGCTCATCTTCTGAACACATGATCTGCACACAGCTGAACAGACTTATTTTTTTGATATCCGTGTTTGCTGTTGGCTGTTTAAGGCTTGTCTGGATCTAAGGACAAGGTGCCTGGGCAAAGCGAAAGCACGGGGTCAGAGGAGGAACACAATGGATTTTAGAGACTTGGCACAGGCAAGCCAGGGAAATCTGCCTGATTGAGGATATCTACAGTTTTGGCCTGAAAAAAACACACATTACCAAGGCTGCATACCTCACAAGGCTGCAATGCAGCCCCGCTCTGCCTGACAGGACTCCCAGTGTGTGTAACATGGTCCCATACCATCCAGAGGGATTTATCTGGGCACATATGGCAGGTGGCTCCCTGGGGCACAAAACAAAACCACTATAAAAAAGCAGCCAGTTGCAGTGAAAATATGGGAAATGTCCCATGATCTCCTTAGGGACAGACTTTAACCTTCCCCTGTGGAAAGCTCTCACATTTTGCAGGATGGCCAACACCATGCCCTGGACACTTCACACTGGGAGCATCAGCATGGAGGCTCACAGGACCACACCAAGGCAGTGCTGGTGGGAATTGCATGCCCCTGCAGCACAGTGGGAAGAAGTAACCATCCTAAACAGAAGCAGCCTTCTCCAGTTTCAGCGGAATTAAACTATTTGGGGAAACTGTTTCTGGCAAGAATACACTTCTGCCCAGGCAATATTCAGTGTGCTGGATTTCACACACAATTTACTAGCCACAGGCAGGTATCTTAATTCTGTCCTGCCAGCACTATCAGCACCTACCTCACCTCCAGCCAGAAAACCCTCAGTCCCTGTACTCACAGATCTAGTAAAAAAGGTGGTTCCCCTTGGGGACCTGCCTCACCAGCACAGCACTCTCACTGGCACATTCCCCTCCACCCAGCCTTAGCCGACGATCAGATGAGCTCATCAGCAGGTGTGGGATGGGATGCAGCAGAAACAACCTTCCCCCATTACTCTTGGTTCCCCTTTGCCAGCCACAGAGGTTTTGAGTTATTCCTGTCTATGGCACCGAAGCACAGATTATTAGCGGATGTGTCAGCCTGTAATTTGTTTCACAATGTGAGCCCGTATGCCTGAGTGATTCTGTTCCCCTTTCTTTCAACAAAGCCAGTCCATCCTTTAATTCAATTACAGCCCTTTATAGCTGGCTTCCCCACAGATCTCCAGCAAACCAGCCTCTTTGCTTTGCAGTTGATAAGGATACTGGCAGCCGGGATTCTTGAACTCATTTTTCGTGCAAGCTACAAAGATACGGGGCCCGTATTTTTTCAGTGAGCATATCCTGATCCTCTGAGGTGCTGAGCTCTTGCTCTGCTCCACAAACTCCCCTTTGCTTTAGAGGAAAGAAATGCTCCTCAGCATGTGCTCAGCATTCGCAAGACCCCACAATTAAGTCATTTCCTGAAGGCCACTAAGTGAATCAGAAACAGTGCCAAGAACTTAATTTGGCTTCCTGAATCCATCCCCTGCTAACCATGAGAACAAAACCATGCTCTGTTTACAGAGAAATTAAATGACATTGAAGTTTTACTATTGCATGATTGAGTCCCATTTTTAATTAATTTTTTTTTCTCTCAGCTTTCTTTTCCACACTTCCTTCTGAAGCATTAATGTCCTTGTTGAAGTTGTATGTTTCCTAGAGGTCCCAACTGGAGAATCACAGGTGATGGCCAGATTTGGGGCTTGAAGGGCTCTCTGGGCCAGCATCCTCCTCTCCTCCAAAGGAGACATCACCTTCTCCTGTCTCTTCTGTCTTTCTCCCAGACCCTGCACTGGACTTGTCTGGGATCCTACTCCAGGAGAGAGGAGGCTGAAAAGGAAGGAAAACACCCTCCTTCTCACCTCTTTTTGAAAGAAGGGTCTCCTAAAGACCAGGTCCACAGCAAAGACTAAAGGCTGCTCTTAGGCAAAGTCCTATCTCCTCTGTCAATACAAGGGAAGAGATACATGCTTCTCCAACCCAGCATCTTCCCTTTGCAGAACCTGCTCCCCGGGGAAGGGCTAAGATTCCAGGTTGAGGAGAGATTCCTGCAGTCCAGAAATTAAACTGGAGTGACCTCAGCTATAATGGTCTGGACCCAAGCAACATAAGGGAGTACTGCTGAGCTCCTGTTTATGTCATTTCCACCCCCATCTCTGTAGTAGATGGCCTTTTCCTCTCTTATCTGCCATCAGAACTGATACTGACTATATCAGACTCTCAGAAGGGCTTTTCCTACCACTATACCATTTGACATTTCCCACATATTGCTGGTCCTCCAGTACTGTAATATCCCTGATTCTGAAACCACACTAGCTTGCATGCTCCCACCCAACTGAAAATGAATCCACATCCCATGGGCTGGCATTTGCTCCACACATTGCTGTGCTGAAACCCCTTTGTCACCCATGGCACTGCTATCACGACCTTGAGCTTGCCATCCCTTCCAAGGGACCAGAAACCATGGAAGTCCTGGTCCCCAAATGCATGGTATTGGCTGGGAGTGGGAGTTTCCACAGGCTGTGCAGCTCATGTTATTTACATAGTCTGTCAGAGATTCACATCACTTTCTGCCGTGGGTCTGCTACCAAGAGGGAGGTCTCAGAGAATTGTCCACTGGCTGTGAGCTTTACCACAGCTGGGGACTTTGCTCTCAGACTATGTTTTGATTACCTTGTCAAGGATTTAGTCTTTACTGAGTGTTTTGCTCTACAAACTCAGTCTAGTCTCCTACCAAAATTTCAGCATTTCCCCAAAATTACAATGTTGCCTCATTGGGCCAATCACATTCCTGTCTGTGCTTTTGCCATCCTTTTGGTTTACCACTTAAAAACATATTGCTTACATTTCATGTGCTGCCACTGTCACTCAAATGCCCGTAATAGAGTTTTACATCTAGCTGGATTCCCTTAAGTGGAAACTTTCACAATCTTCAAATGTTTTAGAAAAAACAATGGTCAGAAATTAGACTAGTTTGACTGTCTTTATTTTGGCACCCATTGCTTTCAGATACTGAGTCACTATTTAAACTCTCTCTGGTAGATCTGCCCTGGAAGACAGAAAGCTTTCAGGCTTCATTGCAGGGAATATTCTCACTTGCTTTCAGTCCTGGTCCCCCGTATCACTCAGCAATTACTCCAAACCCTGAAGTCTGGGCTCCCAGAATGCTTCCCTCCCCATCCTAGTTATAATCAGATGCAGCTTTGAGCTGGCCCCAGGGGAACCTCTTTACAACATGGGCATCAGCTCTGACTGACCTCTCGAGAGTGCAGTCCCCTCAAAAAGGCAAGCCTACAAAAAAAATTCTTGAAAACCAGAGACCAACACTGTTATCAGTCTCACGGAAGGAACATGGGACCTTTCACACAGATTAAATACAGAACAGTGAGCAGAAATAAGTAGATTCTGTACAAATAGTGATTTTTTGATCTCCTGGCGGTGGGGGTGGGGAAGTAGTTTCCAAGGAAGTCATGTATATCATCTCTATTTCAAAGAATTCTTCCTAGGTGTCAATAAATGCACTGATAAGATGAAATTTAAAGCCAAATGACAGCCCCAAATCCACAGATAGTTCTCCCCTCCTCCCTCAAGAAAATAAAAAGTAGTACACACTGTACATCAATCTGTTTCTTGGAAAACTGGCATATTGCAACACCCAGAGTTGGCTCAGATGCTTCAATAGCAGCCAGACTCTTGCAAGCTCAAGCACTGATTACTGACGATGGCACCAGGCTTTTCTCCATGGCAATGCAGACCACTTCTGCTCTGCCATCTGTCTTATCCATCACCTTTTAAATTTCACTGCTGTCCTTGTCCTTGCAATTCTGACATTTCATATGCAAGTGTGCTGCATACAAATCCCCAGTGCAGGATTTCTCTGTAAAACTCCAGGTGCTGTTCAGAGATTTTATTTAAATGAAGTAATACATGTATTATCATCACAGTGAAGATTATAAGAACTTGCTTTTTTCTTTTTTTTTTTTTCACACTGACTAAGCCAGTTCAATTTTATTTAAGGTTACTTAAGAGATAAAAACTGACAGGCTTACTGAAATGTATTCTGGTTTTCTTATAGGCAGCACTCAAACTGTTAATTCTGTTTCTGGATGCTAAGGAGTTACATAATGATGGTAATTACCTTGCATTTCTATGGTATTTTCATGTCATGAGTATGTTCTGTGAGCTGAACATGGAAATAAATGGAAATGCCAGCATTTCAAGGGGTTTTACAGCCACTGACAGCGTTGGATAGATAATAAGGAATGATAGCTTATCTAAATGAAATCCTTTGGGCAGACTTATTTGGAATGCAGGCAGCTACAGAACTACCATTTTCACATGAAAATTCTAGGATTTACCTAAAGCTTCTGCTCTTCAAATCATGGGATTACAAAGTTTTTATTGGAAATATCTCTCTTTTGATCTGAAGTTCAGAAAAGCTTGAACATAGGAAACTCAGAAGCTTGAAAACAAACGAAAGCAATCCCTGCTATATTCACTTTAAGGCAGTGTTATGATTTGAGAAGGAAGGGGAGGCTGCACACCCTGTTTTCACCACATGCAGTCAGCAGGCATGGGTTTTGACATTATGCTGACTGCAGCTTGTCACAAAGACAAGATGCAGCCTACATTAATTAATAGAGGTCTGGCAATCTCTACTCACACAGCTTCCAGAGATCTGTATTTTCAAACAATGAATCCGAGTCTGATCTGTGCTCTAAGTAACAAATAATGGAATACCTGAAATTGGGGAGTATAAAATACATTACTGCATTTCTTACAGCCTGTGGCCATGTTGTTATTAATTCTTTGCTTTACTGATTGTTCACATTAAACTTCTCTTCTACTAAATGTATTGGAAAGTCTTTCTGGGCTCTCCAGAAGCAAAATGTTCCCTAGATCTGCCATAGTAGGGGTTTTTGGATGTCAGACTATACGGGAAAATCCATCCAAATTTATCAAAGATGTGAAACTGCAGAGAGTTAATTTTTAGAATCATAGAATCCTTTAGGTTGGAAAAGACCTTTAAGATCATCAAGTCCGGTTTTTAACTCAGCACTGCCAAGTCCACCACAAACCCATGTCTCTAAGTGCGACATCTACACATGAATGTAATTAATGTTTAACCACATTAAACTCCCATAGGGATGCTTCTGTCTGGAGTTAAACTAGTTCAATTTGACCAAGTTCGCTTTCTTTTTGGAGGAATTAAAAAAGGTCGTAGTGCAGCCACTTTAGTTTAGAATGGGAGTCTAATACAGGTATTAGAGCAGGCTCAAATCAACCTCTCTCTCTCTGTGAAGCATGGCCCTCAGTGTCATTATCCACATGGAAATCTATGTCCTTCCACAGTTCCTCCTGCAATCTCAGTGTACCTTTTTCCCCTCCATCCTGAAAAAACTAGTGAATGGACCAAGTAGCCACAAAAGACACAGCACTTGAACACAGAAAATTAATAACTTGCCTGCCTGCACATTGCTGTCTGACTCAGCAGTCAGAGAAGGAGACCTTTCATTTCACTGTATTTATTTGTTCAGAACTGGAATGTGCTGCTTTACATGAGGGAATGTCAGACTGCCCAGGCCTTTTGCAACCCTCTCTGTCTTGGGTGTTTACAGGTGGGCAGAGCCCAAATGCCATCACACCATTTGCAGCCCTCCTGAGGGGTTTTAACCCAGAGGATGTACCAGCTTTTTATATCTGAGTCCCCTCGAGTTTATTGGTGCCATCCCTGACAAAACAGGACAAAGCAAAAGGAGGAGCGGAGGTAGCCAGGAATTGCAGAAATGCTGGCCTATTGTGCAGAACTTGCAAATGCTAATCAGGCTTTAGAAAAATGCAGTAAGTTATGGCTGATCCAGCAAAAAAGAGTGAAAAAAATGAAGATAGCAAGCAATGTCTGTCTTGTCTCCAAGCTGTGTGTTTTGTTTACTCACATGAGGACGACAGAGCAAAATGGGTGGAGATTTTGTTTGTTTCTTTCTTTTATACACATAAAGAATGACTTGGCAGCAGGGTTTGATTTGAAGAAAGAAATGCAAGTCAATACAATCTAGATGATTAATTCTATTATAAGCAATGATTATTTAAACTGCCAGGATTAAAAATTCCGAGGGTGTCATTTTATCATTTCTAATTATCTAATGTTGCAGTGCCTTTTCCTTTACTCTGCTTGCCATTTGAATTAAACTGGAATGCGAAATTTCAAAGCTAAAGCATTTGAAAGGCATCTTTAGAAGGAGAAAGAAGAGTTGCATCTGATTTTTTTTATTTACAGTTGAATCAATACGACAAAGGCTCTATTCAGAGATTCCTATTTAAAAGGAACTGACATCCTGAGAAAGCAAGACGTGTTAATGTGTTAATATTTTAAATGTGAACTTGAACCACAGCCTTCATTTGACCTTGACTTTAAACATTTAAAGCTTCTTTGCCTCAGCCCATCGACATGTGCTGCACATTTAGCCAGTATCTCTCCTACCATAATTCTGGTTGTGTGTCTCATTTATTTTGCTTTTCCAGCAAAATATCTTTCTTCTTCCCTATCTATAAAAAAGGTCAGAAAGGAGAATTGCAGCACGTAGGAAATCAGCACTATTTCCTTTTGCATTTGCAGCCAGCTGCCAAGCACAATAAACACATCCAGTGTCAGCTCCGCTCCCTCCCCCTCCCACGCCCCTCCCACACCTGGTCCAAGAGAGAAGAAAATCAGCTAAAGGGAAAACATTGTGGAGCCTGGGGCAGGATGCCCGGGCGGGAGTGTGCTGTTTCCGCGCTGAACAGCAGAGGGGAGCAGCAGAACGGCGTCTGTCCGGCTGCTCAAGGGCTGCCAGGACCAGCACCGGAGACGGCCCCAGCACCCTGGCTCCCCAGTTCTGGGGAGAACCTAAATCCTCTCACGCACCGAAACGAAGCGTTAAATACATTTCCTAAACGGCTGTGAGGTGAATGAACCTCTTTGGCGACAAAGCACACGTCTTCAAGAGGGGGCTGTAGGTATTTCCCGCTATTGACTCTGTGTTACATCTGTAATGGTCCAGATCAGCAGAGATGTCTAGTGGCTGACTCCCACTGGTTTGATCTCCACAGCCCTTTGAACGTGTATCAGCTGGTATTTCCTTATGAAAACGTCTGTGCAAATGGCACGCTCAGTTATATTAAATCAAATCCAAGCTGGCATATGAGAGACCCTGCAAATAAGTTCAGATTGAGAAAAATATGTAGTATTGTTACTTGAGCATTGACACTTTGCTGTTTCTGTAGTATCAACCTGTTTCACATTGCTGGTGCCAGGAGATGTGGGAGCTGACCCACTGAAACAGAGCAGAAGACATTGGAACTGGTTCATGTTGGGGTTGTGAACCATACAGGCAGGGTTTTAGGAAGCACTCAGCCTGAAAAAAACCTGTGGCAAGGGTTTAAACTAATGAAAAGAAGGATGGAGAGGCCTTTTAAGAAGGTTGAAGACTGCAAATATTAGCTGCCTCCTATATGCAAAGCCTAGAACAGAGGTTGTCTTGAAAGTCACCTGATCTTCATACAGACCAGCACACAGATCCTTCATCTGCCTGATGAACAGCCTTGGCATGGTACCAAGCTATGTGTGATGGGTAAGGATAGTCTGGCAGTCTTGCAGGCTACCTCAGAAGTGGGACTCGCTGTAGCCAATGCAGGGTTTGCCATGTGATCACACCCACCGTGCATCATGGTACACCCAAATTCGCAGTACAGCACGTACCTGTAAGTTTGGGGAGTCATGGCCACAGAGAACATGGTTGCCAACACTGTCCCAGAGCGTCGCTTCAAAGAAGTGGGCTCCTTCAGACACAAGCACTGAGCAGGGATAGAGGTGGCACGTGTCTAAAGCAAGCCATCCCTGCTCTGAAATGTGGGAAACCAGTCAAAGACCTTGCAGATGTAAGAGCAGATAAGCATTTGTAGAAGACCCTAAACCAAAAGCCTAATTTTAAACAGACAGAGCTGAAAGAGCAAGAAAAGGGCCCCTGGTGAATGGATTTTCATGGAACACCAAAGAAACCCAGGATCTCAAGGGTTGTCCTTCTGAAGTTAAACATGTTCCTGAAGATAGAGCAGATTTGGGAGTCTAGCAAACTTCTTGGATGACAGTAGCTGAAAAGGCTGCTTTGAGTCTCCCAGTAAGTCATAACCCACTAGCTGAACTGCTGTCAGGGATAGGCAAGGAGATGTGAGGGGCAAATCACAGGCATTGGATCACATACCCCAGACTACATGTGCGTGTGTGTGCATCTGCACACATTTGTGTATCTCACTCAACCAGAGGCTGAGATGACGACCAGCCTCAAAGTTTTTTTGGGGTAAGAAACTGTAGTTCTCATCTCTGTGATGAGTCTGTGAATAAAAATGCGGAAATTACTTTGAGGGTCATCTTACCCGAAACGACCCTTCAGTATTTCAGCTCCTTAAAAATCTGCCATTCTGGCAACAATGGCATGACGTTTTATTAAAAAATANAAAACCCAAACAAACAAGCAATAGATAAATTGCACCAATCTTCTTTTTCTTACCAAACTGTGAGATAATTTGTGTAACTGGGGGTCTCTACACCAAAATTCCAGCCTGATTCCTTGCATTCAAGATTTTCCACATTTCCTCTGCTGGCCTGGCTTCCCACACAATGACAATATTAATGTTGACTAAAAACTTTACATGAACAATTTCCAAATACACTTGTGAACTTTGGAAGAAACAAATTCTTCTTGCAACAGTGAAGTGTTATGTCAGCAAATAGTAAAAGCACCAGACCTGCTAGTAACAGCTGCTATGAAATAGGGGCAGTGCAAACCACCTGAGCACTGAGGCTGTTGCTTTTGTTGTGGAAAGGGAGAGCCAAAGCAGATTGCATCAGCTAGACAAATTGAACAGAGCAAGGAAAGGATTCACTAAATTAATAGCTCACTGCCTATTTTCCCCATAGTAACTCTCTGAATTAATTCATGTCAGAAGGATAAATGTATAGGAGGTGCCAAGGGACATGGTCAGAGCTAGGAAGAGGGAAGAAAGAAGAGGAAACACTGATGGCCAAACTGTGCTGGGTATGCACACCATGCAGAAAGATGTTTCAAAAACACTTCCAACAGGTACAGCTTCTACAGGGAGTGATTCTTCTACAACTACTCTCCTACAGGGAGGGATTCAGTTGTCGAAATGGTCCTAAGAAAACTCTCTACTACCAGAGAAAGTAAGAAAATACAGAATCCCTGTGCCCTGTCCAAGACCCCAGTGGGTGTCCCTTAGCCCAGGGAAAGTCAGGCACAGACCTGCAAGAGATGTTTCAACCTCTTAGTCCTGCAGAGGGAGAGGGAGGGTGGGCCAGGTCTGCAGCACTCAACGGCTGCATGGAGATCTTGCAGGGGTGTGAGAAGACATCACTTGACTCCTGAGGATGAAATCAGTTTGTCACAGCTGGATAAATCCAAATTACGCTCACAGGGAATTTACAGACTTGTAGGGCAGGGCACAGGTACTGAAGTGCCAGTCAACATGAATGGATAAAAAGAGGATCTGGAAGAAGATGTAATACTCAAAGGAAGGTAGCTAGCAAAGACAGGAATGGCCCCAAAGCCCCTTTATGAAGCTGAGCTGAAGAATAGATGCAAATGGGAGGAAAAGTCCTTTACTTCATACGTGCCTGTTGCTGGCCACTGCATCTTCCTATCACAGAAGTACATTGGTGAGAGGGTTGCTAATGCAGATGAGGATGGCATAGCACTATTCTATTAGCAGAAATATTTGATGTACTGGGTATTTTATCACCTGCCACTGCAACACTGCCATTCCTAAAGTCAAATGTAGCTTGTAACGCTCTCAGATTAGCCATATGCAATGATTTAAAATGGCATCCCAGACAATAAGTATTGACATTTGATCATGTTAGTGGGTCATGGTGAAAGATTTTTAAAGACCATAAATAGACACAGCCTCTGTTTTATAGCTTAGCTAAAAAAATCCTTATGAAACCAAAAGGCTTATAATTAACTTTATAACAACACCTAGGAACGCACACATGTTGCTCAGACTGCTCCCTGGTCACTTCCAGCAGAGCACCAGCCTTTTCAGTGAACAAAGCAACATCACTTGCCTTCTTCCCAGATGGAAAATAAAATTAGTCTGAAAGAGATATAAAGCTAAAAGGAAGAAGGAAAATTGCAAGGTTTAAGGAGAGAGGACAGACATAAGGAGACAAAAATGCTACTACTGAGGAATATTTTTCTCACCTTCTACTATTTTTGTGTGTTATGGCTCTGTTTTGGGCTGCAATGGCTCCCCAGCCTTTTCCTACTGGCTATAACACTGATGGAGCCTGATGGACTTTGCCAGAAAGAGGCTCCCTGTTTTGACTTTAGCATTCAGCAGCAGTACACAGTTGTTTTTTCCCTTAGCGGATCAACAGAATGGGTGAGTTTGGCATCACTGATTCCAGCAAAGAGAACATCCAAAATCCATAACCACACAATAACATCAGGGTGAGGCTTAGCCAGCCGCAGACTTGGGAACTGATTTCAGACACAGGCAGTACGTTTTTCCTCACATATAACGTTTCTATTTGTTTTCACATTTTCAATTCTCAGAAACAGTTCAGCAGAAAGTTGTACGAATACAGCACAGTAAGCCTACATGGAGCCCAGGACATACAGCAAAGGGACTGAGATTTGTTAGCATTTTTAATGTAAGAAAACCATTTTCATTACTCATATATAGGAAGTGGCTGCTTCTCTCAGCTAGGGTGGGGGAGCTTAGCTGGGCTCTGCCTTGGGTGATACAGATGGAGCATTTACAGCAGTTTCCCTGCTGTGAGCATGAATTTCCCAGGAGAAGGAAGCAGCATATAGGACTTGATGTAGAGTATGACAAAATACATATTTTCCACAGGCTAGCTTCATGCAGAGGCACTGCACACAACAGCCCTATTTGTTTGCAGTCACACAGTCCTTCAATGCCTGAAACGACTCAGCCAGCAGTGGGTATTTTGGAAGAAGAGCAGCTGTTATGGCTCATATCTTTTGCTCTACACCATCGCTATAAAATGCTGCCTGTACAGGTGGCAATGGAGCAGAAAGCAATAATCTCTGTATTTCCACAGTATAGTATACCTCCTTTGGTAGCTGTATAAGCAATGAGTATAAGCAATCTCATGCCAGCCCTGTGTAAGAAAGGTGCCATTTCAATGTGAGGTCACCTGCACCCTCCTGGCTGTCTCAGTGAACTGAACCTCTGGAAATGGGCTACAGTCACTAGAAATGTCAGGCCAATGTCAGGCTGTATGCAGGCAGAAGTAGAGTTTTAGAGGGTTGTGTTCACTTACACCAAGGCTGGTTTTGCCCTGCAGCCTGAAAACTTATTAAATGAAGTGTTAAATTAAGCAATGTGTGATGGCAGATTGAACAGATACTATGCATGTGTCAGAGCTAAATGGAAGGGATTGACATCTAGGGCTGTCTAGTCTTCCCTTGGTAGCTGAACCAAATAAACTTGAAAATTCAAACCAATCAAAAAACCCAAAATAAAACAAAAACCCCCAGCGTAGATTCTGTGATTGGAGGATTTTTGGAATGCTGTTTCAGTCGATACTGCTCTCCACAAAAGAAGTCTTGCTAGTAGGACTGATACCGCCAGAGCACTGTCCAAAAGATAAGAAACACTTGCCTTTCCTGGTCCCTTCCTACACAGGTGTGATACTGCAGGGATATTGCAATCACAGTGTGGCATGCAAACATGAAATGCACATCATCTGCAGTTTGGTTTTGGGAGACAACAAATTTGGCTGCCACAAGGAACACAGGAGAGCTTGGGCAACTGCACTCCAGGTAAGCACTAGCTGTGGTGTATTGGAACCAAGAAATCTTCTCATGTTGGAAAATTATTTGATAGAAGAACTGTTTCTGTTGAATCTGTCTCCTACTTCAGTGTTCTGTGGGGATTTCTAGTACCACGAAACACAACATAGAACTGTACCAGGCTTAAGGAGAAATGCAGCCATCTAGTGCAATAATGCAAGTGCTTGGCACAGTTTTGTTCACTGTGCGTTACCATGGGTGCAAAACCAACTCAGAATGGCTGCCTTGTGAACACACAGGCAGCCACAGATAAATTCAGCTCAGAACCATGAGATGCATATCAAGACAGATGTATTTGTCTGTTGAGAACTGTGAATTTTCAAGACACAATCCAACAGGTCCTTTTTAAAAATCAAGTCAGAATTTGAAAATAGTTCTCTTTTTTGCATTGGCTTCCAAGCAAAAACCATTATATCTTTCTCATGCTGCAAGTACTTAGGAAATTCACACCACATCTGGACAATTAAGCTACCTGGAAATGCTCCAGCTCTGGGCTTTGAAGAAAACACTCAAAATGTTGAAAGAAAACATTGATAAGCCAAAACTAGGGAGATGGGTGGATTCTATCAACTTTTGTAAAGCCAAGATCACATACATGTGTATTTAATTGCAGAAACAGTTTCTGTTCTGCTTTGAATTGCATTAATCTGAAATATTTTGATTTCTCCTCACATTTACACTTTGAGATTCTGATGTGATTTTTTTTTTTTTAATTAAGAGGATTTCAAATTGCTGAGATAACTTTCAAGCAAGGTAATTGTTGGCCTGTGCTATTACATACCATATTCTATCTGTTTATCTTTGAAAGGCCTTAATAAACAGTACTACATTTCAGAGCCCTCCTCCCCATGGGAAATGACTATGCTCCATATTCCCATCCTGTCCTTTTTTCAAATTGCTCTTTTGGTTTCTCAGATTTACTGGAGAGTTTGTAGCCTGATTGCAAATGCTTGCTGTGGTGAGAATTGAGAATGTTTTTCCACTCTTTAGTGTGAAATTCCAGGTACAGTATTATGTCACATCAGATCTCTCTGAAAAAATGTATCTTGGCTCCAACAGAAAAGATTAATGGAAAAATCATTCTCAACCTGCCAGGAAAATATTTTTTTCCCTTTCAGCATGAAAACAAAATGTAGAGTCAGCTGAGAGATCTAAGGATTAAAGGGAAAGTAATGTTCCAAGCTTTTCTTAGCCTCCATCCCCAAATTATCTAAAGACTCTTGAAGAAAGCGGAACAAAACAAAGAAAACCAACTTTGCTTGTTTCTATATGACTAAGTCCCTTATTATTATATTGGTATAAACCTTAAGGTTGCTTTTACCAGCAGTGTTGTTTTCATCAATTATTCCTAGCAAAACACTTAAAAACCCAAACCTGGATAATACAGAATGATGCCTTTGGCTCTGAAGCCGCTCTGTCCTTTATCTGCCTAGCAGCCACAGGAAGTTTCTAGTGCTAAGTAAAAGCAATGAATTATAACATAGACAAGCCTGGATCTTCACTGTCATATTTTATTAAACCAGCTACAGTGCATAAAACTTCAGAAAAGATGAATAAATGTGGAGGAGGAAAAAAGGGGGGGGGGGGGGGGTGGAAAGGGAGGAAAAGGACTGACATAGTAAATTTCACATTCTTGCACACAAATAGCAAGAATTTGGCTAGAAGGGTATATTCAGCTGATGGGCACACAGAACAAATTTGAGTAATGCCTGCTCTTCCTGTCAAACTCCTGATGGCCCCAAGGAGAGGCATGTTGTGCCCCAAGATGAGCACTGCCCTGCAAGGCTATGAGCAGTGAGTGAGAGCCCCAATTTGTCAGAGAAGAGGTGCTGTGCCCTCATCCCATAGTCAAGCTCTGGTTCTGCTTAGTGGAGAGCATGGTGTTCAGCTATCCCAGGCTGCAGAGAAAATTTCATTAGCTTTCCCTGGTAATCTTATTCTCTGGGATCCTAAGGTAGCTGATTGCTCTTCTGGCCTGTTTGTACCCATGGCTGAGCCGCTGCATCGTATATTAGCAAGCAAAAATTTCCTGGTGCTTCCAGCAATTTCTCACCAAAGAGCTTGGTGGGCCTTGTCCACCCTGGTCCCTTCTCTGCTACACAGCCAGCCAGGCAGGGCAGCAAACACCCTCTGTCACAGAGCAATGGTGTGGGTACATTTTGCAGACCCTTTGGTGCTGATGGAGCATGGGGAGGAGAGGAGAGAACAGGCACTGAGAGAGAGACAGGCATCTTTCCAAAGCATTCAGAGTCAGAAAAGTGCAAGGACTCTGACTAACCTGCCACCATAAAACAAATGGGGTACTGCAGCACAAAAATCTACTCCAGCCCCTACTGAAATTAACAGGAACCTTAGCACCACTTTGAAGGGGAATTTGATAAATGTCCAATGGGAAGCTGACCAAGGAAAAATGAAGTGTGGCAGCCAGGTGTTTTTTTTTCAGAGAAAATGAGTATCACAAAGTGATGCATGAGGTAGAAGACAATAAAGACTCAGAGAGCCAAACACAGCAGCAGATTTAGAAGGCAACTCTGCACCCTGCTCTTCTCTTTTGAAATTATCCTCATAGTGAGTGGCAGCAATCTAGGGGAACAAATAGGGATCACAAATGAGAAACGTTATCCCAAACCTAGCAAAGATTCCCTTCTTAGCATCCCTTACACTCTTGATCAATCCAGCACACACACACATGAAAATCTTGGCCAAAGACTGAGCATTTCAATCGGATAAATTACTTCCACATTTAATCAGCCAAGACTGAGCTATATTTATTAGAGAGTCCAAAACTTCTGGCATTTTAAGGCAGCTACCTATGTCATTGTCTTCTCTAATGCTATTAAAACACTGCTACATTATCACTATGGAGTCTGGCAAAACATTTGTTGTGTGGAATGAGATTCAAAAGTCATGAATTTTAACTAAATTTGGACATAGGGAGGACGTTTTTCATAGTGGAATGTTTTCTGTGATTGGTCAGGCTGGTTCCACAGGTCAGCTTTTACCAAGGTCTCTGCTCAGAGGCCAGACTCCCAGAGTAGCACAGGGAAGACACTTGGAGCTGATATGTGAACCCTCAAGTCAAAGGTGTTGTCCTTGAACAAGGTTCCCAAATACAATATAAGTATAAAGAATCCATCCACAGGGATGAGAGAAAAAAACCCAAACCAGACTTATTTCTCAATTCAGTCACTTGATTCCATTTTATTTGAACTGGTAACAGAGGACTTTAACAAATTTTCAAGCTAAATTAAACCTCAGTAATTCAGAAATTCTACTGTGTAGTGAAGCAATGCTGTAACTGACAGATCAGTCTCCATTTAAATTAGCTCTTGGGAGGATTAACTATGTGGGGATTAAATCCTTTCATATCTGACCCAAATACCCCCCAAATTAATATTAGCTCTCTAAGTCAGCTGGTTGAAAATGTACTTTGATCACCTGGGAAACTTTTCCTCTATTTCTCAGTGATAGGATTGCTGTCTTAAAAACAAACCCATTGCTCTTCTCTTTGACCTGACCCTGAAAACATGATATGAGCCTTGTAATGTGACAAAGAGACTCCTGCTGCAAATCCATGCAGGTACATATTCCATATCATCTGCAAAGGAATTCTTATCTTTCTTTTTCCTTATTTGGAAGCCAAAATACAGGATTCTTGTTTAAAAAAAAAAAAAAAAAACAAACTAACTCAGAAATTCCAGGGTGGTCCTAATCTTCTCATCTTGAATTTATATTTTTATATATGTCAGGGATGGAACATGTGGGCAGAGAGGAATGTCAGACAGGCGGCATATTAGGGACAGACAGGGTAGCATAAAGCAAGCAACCTTCACGTAACTAATTTACTGTGTGTTAAACTGGATCAGATTCCTACAAATGTGATGTTAAACACTTACGTATGGCAGTATATTTTTATGGAACAAGATTAAGAAATGATGTAAATTTCCAAGCACAAGATTTTGGCTAATCAAAATCTTTTGGCAAGTTATCTGCTTTCATTTTGAATGAACCCTCCATATTACCACTTTGTCTCCAAAAAAGACTATATCTTCATATAGATCCCTTGAAAATGTAATGGATACTTGCTTTTCCTGGCTCAAAGAATTTCCCTGCACCATCCCCACCGCAATGTATTTCCATATATTTTATTATGTACAAATCAAGTATTTTTTTAGTAGGAACAGACCTCCTATGTGAAATACTAGCACTTCACCAAGTTTCCTTAATTTATGACCTATTAGCAGTAAAAACCTGTCAAAAATCCTGCAGTAGAGGAACATTTATATTTAAAGAGGAACATCAGCACCTGATAAGATGTGCAGACCTGAGGGTAGAAGAGGTGATACTAATGTATAGCAGATTATACCAGTCTCTGAAGTTGTAGATGGAGACTACTTCATCATTCAAGTCTCTAATAATGAGTTTCAAGATGGAGGAATAAAATGTGGCACAGCACAGCTCTGGCTCTGCTGCTTCATCCTGTCTTCACACGACTCAACCCTCATCTGCAACACTGTGACTGGATTTATCCTAAAATTCAGGATCTTGGCTATTCAGGGCAGGAGAACTGGAGATGGCCTGAGACTTCATCACAGTAATCCCCTCTATGTCAAAACATATTCAAGACCTTACTTCATACCCTCAGTAAGCCCTGAACCACTCCTCTCACAGATCGAAACATCCTTCTGCTTTTGGACCATAAGCCTCCAGATCCAAGTACGCCAAGTCAGGAGTGACACCTCTGGCTACACAGAGGCCCATCACTCGTTGTTAGGTGAGATTTTCCTCCTACCCATCTGTACAGCGCAGTGTCCTCAGAGAGGTGTGAGGGCAGCGCTGCCATCGAGCTCCACTCCCAGCTGTGCCAAAGGCCACGTAGCCACCTGTGCAAGGCTGAGCTCAAGCATATCTATCCCAACTCGTGGGGTTTTCTCAGGGAAAGAGAAATTCTGTCTTTTAGCAAGAGGTGTTTATATTCTGTTTTTCTACCTGTCCCTCCTTCTCTTACACTTACACGCACAATTCCAATCCTGTTTTTTAATTCTGGCCCAGCTTTCTCATTGATTACAGTTTTAGGTAACTGATCTTAAGCCATTCATTTTTAAACAAATCTAATTTTGAGAAAAAGAGCAGCTGGGGAACCAACTCTGAACCACTGGGCCCACCTAAGGTAATTAAGAAACATATTTCGCTGCTAGGATCTTCAGCAGTACTTTTGCCCTAAGAAAAACAAAACATGGCAACTCTTTGTGTAGTTGGCAGAAAAAAAATCCTGATAGTGTCCCTGTCAAGCACTGCTGAGATAACAGAGTGTGCAAAAGAAGTGACTCAGAATTGGTATCATCACACTTGAAGCAAGATGCAAATAAAACCACTGGCTCTTCGAGGTACCCTGACCTGCTGTCACACCTCTTAGGGGCCTTGGAAAACATGCTGGCAGCAGCAATTACAAGCAACAACCCAAATGCTGTTCTTTGTACCATAAAAAATTTCTGTTTGAAAGGTCTCACCAAGCCAGTCCATCTCTCAAGCCTGAAATATGCAAACAGAGGGGCAGTGCTGGTTTCTGGAAGCAGGCAGCACTCCCGGAAACGGCGTCATGAGCAAAACGAGGAATGTTTCTTTGGTTTGGACAAAGAGGAGGAGTAGAGACAGTGGAAAGAAGGCGGCTCTAAGGAGAACCATATGAGTGAGAAGGAAGGAGCCATTTATTTTTCTTTACCATCTAATTAAAAAAGCATGCTACAGAACATTTAGGCTGTGAAATGGGCTATGTCTCTGGGTCTGTCTACTTGGACTTGCAGGATGCTCTTGAACATGAGGGATGTATTACAGGCAAAAGACTCAGTGACTTACAATTACATCCACCACATGGCCTTCACCAAAATATATGGGCAAGTATGACATGCAGAAGCTTTGTCAATAGAGCCATACTGATGGGCAGAGACTGCCTGAAAGGGAGTTGCACTGACAGCTCTTTCATATAAACCCAGCAACTGGGAAAATGGAGGTGGGTGGATGTGCAGGGAAAAGTTTCTGTTGTGCAGCAGATGTTTTCAGCCTGCTTAAGTGGGGGCTTGTTCCAGCTTACAACCAGGGAGGCCAAGCTGAGGGGACACAGATCAGTTCAGGAGTTCATAGTCCCACTAACTAATTTTTCTATGGAGAAAATGTCAGGGTGTGTTTGCTTGCACTTTGGGATGTCTTAATTCCCTCCTCTGATGATGGTTCCTGTCCTGTAAATGTGTTTACTATGGTTAATGAATTCACTTCAGCCTGGCAACTTATCTGCTAAGGCAGTTTGAACAGCAGATAGTTGATATTTACCAGGCTTGAGTGAAAAATAATTCATGCATTGCATTTGAATGTTGAATCTGAGGTAACCAGTCAACACAAGAACATAGTCCATAAGTAAGAACAGATGCAAAATTAATCAGATACATTTTTTTTCTGTTTCTTTCCCTGTGATTTTTCTATTTTTCTGGTGAGCTCTGTCTATTCCCATCTTTTCCTTGTTGCAGGGAAAGAAACCTGCACGCCAAGCTCACAAACAAAACTGCCTTCAACTGTCTTTCTGCTGATAAACACAGCAAAACATCCACCCATTCTTGCAATCCCAGGGGTCGCTGTAATGACAATGTTATGTGCGACCAAAGCAGTGCCAGGAGGTGCAGACGGGAGTGTGATGGAACAGAACGTCCCTAAGCAGCCGGTGTTCAGGAAGCTGGGAGCACATATCACAAGAAATGCTGCCACAGGCCTCTCACTATCTTGCTTTGCTTGCAACAGAGGGACTTTCTTCTGACTTACCATGGCAGTTCCTATGGCTTGTTTGATGCTTTTATGTTTTTTTAACTGCCTACTCACCCAGCAATGCTATTTGTCAAGGGGGAAAGCCCCAGTTGGAGTGGATCAAGAATTCCGTCAAGCACAATGCTGCCCAAATGCTCATGGCTGTGCTGCATTGGGAAGGCAGCACAGCAAAGTAACTAAAAACGGTCCCAGAGAACCCCCACACAAGTGCCCCAGACTGGGAGCCTCAGTCATCTGCTGTGGCTGCTGCACAAGCATCCCCAAGCACAGAGTGAGGAGTCCTTATGGGCAGCATGGGTGAACAGAGGCCATCCTGTGCTCAAGAGGCCCCTCTTCCAAAAAGGCCACCAGACTTGACACCGTACTCTGATTTCTGATGAATACAGATATCGGAGAGGCTGGACTTTACAACTCAGAGTCCAACAATCTGTGGATGCTGTTCTTACATTGATTGCTTTTCTTGCTACACTGCCCCTGTTGGGAAGGATTTAAAAGGTTTGAGGGTCAGGCTAGGAATAGGCTTTATTTTTTGCTCTGTAGGGATATTGTAAAGGCCAGTGAGAGGTGTGCACTGTGGCAATCTGACTGTGCTTATGTCTGGTTCCATTAGCATCCTGGGAGCAGGCCTGCCATGTTGACACCAGAAGACTAGGATTTCACAGTGGAAGGATATAAATCAGCATTAGTTACCTTGGAGATGGCAAATGAACTGTAACATGCATGATGTGCTTGGCTACCAAAGAGTATCAATATGCCACCACCCTTGCCACATAAATTTTGGCTAGTTGAATATTGGTGGGCTGTTACTAGCAGGTGTGGAGACAGAGAGCTTTGTAGGCCACCTTTAATTCTGGCAATCAGAAACTGAGCTAGTCCTGGGGAAGAAAACTACAGTAGTGGTGGTGAATGTCCATAACATCCATGTAAATTGTACTATCAGTCACCCTTGAGTAGGTACCAGGCACAGATTTCCTGAGAGGGGTCAATGACCCCTTCAGCACCTTCCTTCAGTGACATCACTTGTCTTGCATAGCTGTGTCACCCCACTACCTTTTCTCTGTCTAATGCTGAGACTAAGCAGTAGGACAAGTGAGGAAAACACACTCTTGTAGGTCAGCCTTTCCCTCTGGTATTTGCAAACAAATAGCAAGAGCAACACGTGGTTCATCTCCAAGGTCCCACGGAGAGGATGTGCTCTGGAACATCCAGAGCAGACCCTCCATGCTCACGGCTGGGCTGTGGTCGCTGCCACTCTCCTTGTGGAACAACCCCTTTTCCTCACTCGTGCTTCTGGGAGCAGCCAGACATTTCCCACACACTTGTTTTGCAGCTCAGTTCCTGCTCTGATGCACTAGCTGGTTGTATATTGAGTATTGTTTTTTCAAGAATTAACTTCAAAGTTACAATCAGTACAAAAGAAGGATGCAAGTGACAGAACGTATATGTTGCAATCCAGATTTTTAGAGGCTTCTCCCATAATTACAAATGTCACATCTCGCATAATTTGATTTCACAACTCTGTCTCACTGCTTTTCCTTCTGTCCTCCCAGGAGCCAAGAGCAGGGCAGCCCTGAGAAAGGTCTGTCTGACAGACACCCTGGGACAGGAGGCTGAGCCTTCCTTGGGGGCTCGAACAGGCTGTATTTGTGGTTGCCTTTCCTGACATCAGGCACAGCTTCTGACAACAACCCTGCAAACTTGGCCAGAACTGTGAGGGCTGAGCCAAGCACCTCCTTCCATGTGCAGCACTGCTGCAGGGGTCCTCGGGGAAAGGATTTCCCCCCACTTACAGTTCATCAGCTCCATGATAATTCCCTTCTCTCTAATTCCCTTAATATGTAGGAGCAAAAAAGGATATTCTTTCTCTTGGGAGCATCAACTAGTTACAACACCTTTCTAGCTCAAAATGACAAAAACAGAGGGCAGCTACAAGAAGACTTCTTAGGTGTTTGCTCATCCTGAGGTTGCAAAGACTGCCATAGCCTCATCCCTCACCAAAATGCAGGCTAAGAGGAGCAAGCAAGGACCCAGGGGTGATATAAAAGGATGCAGCTGGGAAATGGTGGGAGCTGTTAGCATCAGAGCTGTCTTGACCCAAGGAGGACTATTGTTGTGTCTGTCACAGAAAGAATGGGGTAACTTTCCCTCTGGGGGGAAGCTTGTCTCTCCCTTGCTGTACTGCCACTACACCTGCAGTGGCCTTTGGGAACAGAGGAACATTCAATTTGGCTCAAAGATGTCAGTCCACCCTCCAGTCTTGTACTCAACTCTGTCCTCAGCTAGGTTTCTGAAGTCCAGAACAGTGGCTTGACCTGCTCTTTCTATCCTGCAACCTGGGAAGCCAAGAGAGGCATTAAATATCTCAGCTGGCTGTCCTAAAGGGTGCCTGCTGTCATTGAGGAGAGGACAGAAGTGGTGGCTCCATAATATCCACAGAGAGTTTCAGCAAATGCTTGAAGGAATGTTTCCCTCATTTTCTAGGACATGAATCTGAAAAACACTCACTGGATATTAAAAACAATAAACATTTGTTAGCTAATAAATCCCAGACTATGCTTTCTTGATAAACTGGATGATTTTATGAGGATTCCTCAGTGACTGAAGGCAGATTCTTTCCCAGTGTCGTAATTTGTTTTGAGCTTTGCTCTTTGTTACCTGGTTTTGCCTACACCCTTCTCTATGAATAAGGAAAACACCTCCAATTGCCCTTTCTGTAATCTTAAGGGAGAAATTCAAGTAACTAGTAAAGTAATAAATCCTTACTACAGATCATCATTTTTCTTATGAATATATAAGACTTTTACCACTGGTTGGAAGAGGAGAAAGCAAAGGTTAGTGCAATTTCTCTCATTTGTTACCATAACAGACTGAAAAAAAAAATATATAAAAAAATCCCTCCCTCTATCCAGCTATTGCACTAGTCCAAGTCCATGCAGTGGGACCATGAGTCATGTCACCAACAGCTCTGCAAGTACAGAGCTATTTCTACATCCTAACAAAAGCAATTCTGTAGCTCAGGATGACAAATTCACTAAACATCTGTGAAAGGTCAAGAAAAAACATGCCACTTTAGGACAAACAGACTTACTTCTGAGATCCCACATTTCAGAGAAAATCTCTGCTTTTCAGCACATGCTGCCAAAAGCTATATTAAAAATATCATACCATAAAGATAGAAAAAATTTTAATATATCATAGTGCTGTTTTATTTAGGTTTTTTAGCAAACTCAGAAAGACAGTTGTAATATTTAAAAACCCAGCAAGCCAGCAGCCAGGTACTAGCATTCTTCACACTGTGAAGATCCTTCCTTGCATCTAAGCCAAATCTGCTGTTCCTTTCCCTTTCTGTATAACCTGTGCAGCCCAGGGGCCAAAGGCTTCATAGTTTCCATATCTCCCTTTTCCATTCCAGAGACTGTTCCCAAGAAACCAAGGCAGCTACAAGTGTGCCTCCAAAGAAAACAGGCTAACTGGGAAGAGTGGTGAGGTGAGGGGTAAAAAAGATTCTTAGGGCTGGACCTGAAACAAGATAGCTAAGACATCTGTGTTCCCACTTGGAAGGCAAAATCTGTGCCTTTGGAGAGCAGAAAAGATTCTGCCTCAGGGATAAGTTGGTCTGGTAAAGGTCTGCAGATTACTAAGCAGAAATCCCCTCCTGTGGGAGAGGACACGCTAGCCCAGGTTTAAAAAAAATCTTTTAAATCCCTTGGAATGTAGTTTTCCTTTCTGTTTTGTCACTTAAAATCATAATTATAGGTGCTGCTACTGCTCCATCCATTGTTACCCCAGGCTAATATTTTCCATCATATCCACTGTTTCCAGTTGCTTGTAACTTTGTCAACCTTTAACTTTAAAGGTCTAAAATCTTCCATGCTCTTTCTCTGACTGAAGTTGATTAGGAAATATCCAAGTTCAGATGCTTTCTATAAAAAAAAAACCACCACAACTACTGACAAAGTCAGGTTTCCCCACCAACTCTTGAAAATCACTGTGAAGGTTTAGCAGAAAGACAACAGAGAAGTTAGGAAGTTGTGTGACACCCTCTTGCTGATGGGTTTTTTTTTTTTGATTCCTCTGATGTGGATGTGATGAGCAAAGTACCAGTGCCTGCCACTCCTTCATGCACAGTTGAGTTTGATCTGGTCTCTGTGGCTGAAGCAGAGTGCAGCTGGTTGGAGGTCAAACTCCAGCTAAAGACATCCCAGACACTGGCAAGCCTGGCACTGTTTCAGGAAGGACTGTGTGGGCTTTTTATGCCATATGGGAGAGAGAGAACTTGGCACACACTGTGCACAATCTTTCAGATTGATGTCACGCTCAGCAGTAGAGCAGCTCTGCATTCCCACGTCACCAGGCAGACACGTGCCTGAACCATCTCACCTGTGTCATTGCCACAGCCCTGTCTGTAAAACTGGGGAGGAGGCACATCATTGTAACCTTACCAACAGTTGTGAGGGGCACAACATGCTGGTATTGCAAAGTGCGTTTATACAACCCAGCCCTGGTGCACCATGGGGCCACAGGCCTTTCACATAGTGAAAATATTTATGACCAGCTCCTTCAGAAGACTGGCCTTTAACATGACCTTCCAGGGCTGGTTCCCCACCACGGAAAGCATGCTGCCACTGACTGGGTGCACTTTGCAGAGCAAGCCATGCAGCAATAGGTATTCCTGAGCAGGGTCCTCATGATCTACTTTCCCAAAAGAACTTGGTTATTAGCAGATTATTTGTTAAGGGACTCACTGCCCATATTTTCTAAATTTTATGGCTAACGTTTCTCATAGAAGTTAAGGATGGGATATGCCCTTCATATTTATTCAGTGAAAGTAAATGGAAATCATAAGCAGGGCATAGGACAGTTTGGAAAAGAAACACAAAGCACCAGGCAACTCTCCTCCACAGACTTGTTCTTTGAGGAACTGGAAACAAAAGAAGTCTACCTCTCAGTCCCTCTGTAACACTTCCTTAATAGCTTTGACCTGAGAAAGGACAAAGTATGCCAGCAAAGGTATCACCATCACACAACAGCAGCATTTCCACCAGATTCCAGGAGATCTGTGGCTCCCGACATCTAATCTGCCTGCAGCCTAAGGCTTGGACCCAAGAGATGGATCCTCCCAATCTCTGCTGTGTCCAGGTTCCTTTGTGCCAGTGATACAGGGAGGAGGAGGCAGCAAAGCAGAAAAATATGCTCAGATAAAAGACGTTCTTAATGTTGTTTCTTCATATGTGTTTAAGGTATCATTCATTTTTAAATAGCATATAAACAAGCACAAACTAAAAAAATGCCTTTGCAAATGTGAATGTTTCAAAGATCTGGGACTATGTGCTCCATTAACTTTGAAGGAAATAGAGGCTCATGAGTGCCAATATTATTGTTGAAAACAAGATCTAAGTCACTTAGAAAGTTTTATGCACAGCTTGCAGTTACATACTTGAATCATTAAAGCATGTACAAAAATAACGTAATAAATGTGTATAGATATCTACTTAATAAACACACATGTTCACATATATTTAATTTAATTTTAAGGTGGCTTTTGCATGGTATCTGCCTCCTCTATTTGAGGCTAGGACTGAGCTAAGATATTGATTTGGAGTTTTTCCTTGTCTTCAGCTTCTTGTATCATTCTTCTTAAGATAAATTCTCCTGTTTTCTCACACCTCAAAAATCACAAAAACTCTTATTATAGATAGGAAAAACTATACAGTTTCAGCTATTTCCTAACATTATCCAAACACTTTTAAAAAATACTCTGATAAAATATAATGCCAAAAAATTTGTTTTCAAAACTGGGGTATATTTTATCAGGAAGAGATCTGCTGAGAAATGTGTGTCGTTTAACACTCAGACATGCAAATCCGTACTTATGATTGCACTGACTTCAAAGGAACTGCTCGGAGCAGTAGGCTCCTACACAAAGGCTGGGACATCCTGTCATATGGGATTTTCTTGCCTCTCTACAGGTGCATTTCTGTTGTTTATTCACCACTTGTACTACACTTCATTGGAAAAAGAAAACCAAACAGTAATTCATTATGCTACTTTTAAAGAGAATAGATTTGAAAGTTTTTGAAGCAAGAAGTCCTTTTGCTTTATATTTGACCAGCACTAAAAGCACTACAATACGGCTCAGAGACTCGACCTTTATGTTGCAATTATGCTACAAATAAGCAATAGCATAAGCCAAGATACACTTGAGATGCAGGTATTCAAACAATAAAGAAGCATGTGATTTCCTTCAAGCAAGACTCAAATCTTTACACATTTTAAACCTTCACTTGAATCAATATCTATTAGGCCACACCACTGACTTATACTCAAAATACTACACCTGATTGCATATTAGACAATTGTCATGCCAAGGCAATATTTTGCTTTGATTTTTACTCCTGTCCCTGTGCTTGTTTCTGCAGATTGTGTTGATTCAAAAGCCATTGGCTAATTTATGAAGGACAATTAACACTCAAGCAAAAGTGTTTCAAAATCCAGCTACTGCTAACTTGCCAAAAGAAGGGACAAAGTCATAAAATGCACATTAGGGCTGAAAAAAGAAAGGAAAAGAGAAAGAAAAAGGGAGGGAAGGGTGGGGAAGTGATAGTTGACTACAAAACTGAGAAAAAAAGACCAAGAGAGACTAAAGCAGATATAAAATACACCAAATGTCTAAGAAGTGAATTGGTTTTTTTGAATGCAAACTTGTTTGGGAATCTGTGAGCCAAAGAATATAGGGAAACATAAAAGCTCTGAATCTGTGGTTGCTTAAAGAATACAAAAAGCCATGTATGCAACAGGAGAAACCTGATGAAATATGAAAAATACATTACTATTTATCACTATGACTAATGTATTTAAAAGCATTGGTGACATAAGTATTTTCTCACGGTTTAAGCTGCAGAAAAACACAAATGGATCTTCAAATAGAAAAAGGGACCCCACACACACACACACAAATCCACATCTACTTCCTCTAGGACTTGACTAAGAGGAAGAATTCTTCAACAGAACCACAGCCTAATCCCATCCTCCCACCACTTTTCAAAACCAAACTTTACTATCTTCATGTTTGCTAAAATTATTGTACACACTTTTTGCCTCAACTACTCTTATTAGAAGTTGTTAGTGAAATTGAGATGCTTTATAAAGTACTTAACACAGTTGTATATCCTATCCTTGACAGGAGTTTTACAGATCAACTGGGTGGTGAACTCAACTTTCAGCAGGGGATGGGTCAGGGAGGAAAAGGACAACAAAGTCTTTGTGCAGAAGGACCATAATTTAAATGACATTCATTTCAAGCACTGCTCTCACAAACATATCTCCCTGGATTACAAATCCTTTCCGTAAGTACATTGTAACTAGTCAAAACCATACGCACTTTGGGAGTATATAAATACTCTGAGACTGGTTAGAGCTACCCACATATTAACATCATATATTACAGTTGTTTCAAAAGAAGATTTCCAAATTACCCCAACAAGACCATTTTTATAAGTAGCTGTAGTGTGGTGGAGGTAAACCTTGGAGAGCAGATACTTCAGTGGAGAAGGTTGCTGTGAAGCATGACCTCCCTTTACCTTTCTTTCTCCTTCTCATTTTTTCTTAATAAGCAGAACTATTTAAGATCATTGTATTACACAAAAGCAAAAAATCTGTTCATTTGGGCTCTCATACAGAAATCAATGTCTGTGATTTTCAATGCACACCCTAAAGGAAAATGGAGCCCAGCATTCCCATTTTGTAAGCAGTGACAGGGCAGGGCGGAGAGTGCAGTGACTTCCCCAAAACTGTGCAATAGTTTGGTCACAGATGGAAGCAGAATCCACATCTCTTTTCCATACTCTAATGCCTTTATCCTTACCTGAAACAAGTGGGCACACTGAAATGCAATGATGAGGAGCTTGCATTGACCACTACTCCTCATTATGCTGTTCCCTCACAATTGTCCATTGAATTTGGTGCCCAGAAACTGCAGCAATGGGAAAGGTAAGAATTGAATTGTAGCTTAGGGGCTTGGTGTTGTCAGAAAGAATGCAGAAGAGATGTGGTGACTAATCTCAAATCATGCCTGGGTTGAACTGCAATATAGTCTGCAACTTTGGCAAAAAACTCAGTCTCCAATGAATTGTCATGAACCACAACTTTATAATGCTAAGGAGAAAAGCCACCAAAAGCTTTTTGACAAACCTCAAAACCACTCTCTGATCATGATGTTCATAACCCTACTGTGTACCAAACCTCATCTGCAGCAGTGTTTAAATTACACTGAACAGGAAGAATTGGGGAACAACAAAAAAAACCATTTTCATTAAAAGAAAAAAATGAGAGAGTATGAGAAATCCTACCTGCTTTGGCCACACTACACATTTGTCCGCTCTCTTTGTCCTCTTTGACAGTCCGGTTGCACTGCTTGTCGTTGTTCTTTTGGCCCAGTTGGACTGCCACCTGGTTTTCCTCACAGCAAACCTGGGAATACCTGGACTTTGCAAGAGAAAAAATAAACCAGCAAACTGAGATTCTGTATAATCCTGGCAGGGCAAAACTACTGACAATCTTAACACTCTTTTTCCTTTAAACAGCTGGGTAAAGCACTTCTCAGTTTGTAATTCAGCCTCACGGTAACAACTGCAGAAACAGTGACCAAAACTCTAATTATCCTTATTCTGAATCTTTTTTTATTGTTCAAAACTAACTTTGTCTTACCAAGCAGACACATGAACATATATCTTTTATAAAACTAGACATAATGCAGTTGCCTTCTCTTCCAGGGGCTTGGGGTATCACTCATCAACTCAGTAACAAATATGGACCTAAAGTTCTCTTTGAAACTTTAATCTTTATCCATAGTTTTCTCTGGAAAACTTTTCTATTTCAGTCTCCAGTTTTTGGGTTCCAAATAACTGCACAAGTTGCTGAAGTGTTTGCTCAAGCTAATAAACCACTTGGCTGGCACAATTTAAGAACAAAGTCCTGCATTCCCATGCAGCATCTTTAAAACAGTAACTTGCTTGCAAGGACAAGAGCAGTCACGAAGCAGCAACTTAGCCCAAAATAGGTATGCAAATTTTGGCTGTACTGGATCACTAAGCCACCTGCTGGAGGGTCATTTGCATCTACTTAAGCAGAACAGGGTTTGCTGAGACACAGACTGATTTCTTAAGTATCTATTAAGATCTAGACAGGACAACTTTCATTTCTTAATGAAAAAGGTCAAATTCTGTAATCCACACACTAATAAGAATTTTGAAGAGCTAAGAGTGGCAGTATTAAGAACACTGTGTACACGTAACCAAATGAGTCTCCAAAATAATTACCAAGATCACTTTAAAGGGAGATGAGTTATCTAATGCACTTGTATGAGGGAATGCAGCTCGCCCTGCACTGACAAGTTTAACACCCTAGCATGCAGCAGTCAGTCCAGGTGAACAAGCTTGCTACAGAATTTGAATCAGAAAGCTTTATCAAAGCAAAGACTTTTTTCCTTCTTGTAAAGACAATAGACACCACCCTGAAGTGCCAAGCACAGCAGTTTCTATAATGCAATACATCTGCCTGCCTGTGATCACCACTCCAAGATCTGAAGTCTATGTGCTGCCAACAAACAGCCCTACCACAGAAAACATTTGATTGAAGTATTTTCACTACACAAGATTGTGTCTAGCCCTGAATCTTTTCCAACACTAGCTCCTGCCAGTATTGCAATGAAGCCATTAAAAACAGTGGAGTTACAGCAACACAAGCCTATAGTCTCCCTGCCTTTGGTAGCTCGGGTGCCTTTGCTGGTCACTACAGAGACCAACAGAAATTTGTACCTGCCACTGAAATGGAGCCAATGTCATTAGTGCTGAGTGTCCAATCAGAAAGTTACAGGTGTGGCAAAGACAGCTAAAGCAGAGACAGACCAGGCATCAACAGCTTTGGAGCAAGTACCCCTTTATATAAAAGTTTCCTGTAAAATTATGGTTTTTTAAAATTTCCTTGTGGGCCTTGGTGTGCAAATACCTCAGCAGGGCCTGACTTTAGGATGGTGGTGCTTGAGGAGGTGGAAGGTGTGTCGTGGGAAGGGGAAGATCCTGGGCACAACCAAAGCAATCAGACTTTGCTTTTCAGTGTTGGTTGAAACTGACCAGGAGAATACTACTACAGATTTTAGTGTCAGTGTAGTGAAAGTGTACCTAAATAACCAAAGTGCTAAGGAAGTGTAAAATAAATGCTAGTGTACATCAGTCTTACACAGAGACATTTTAAAGAATGCTCACTAGGTGACTGAAGTATTTACATATCAGTATGTTTTTGCTTCCCTAACAGTATTTTTTTCTGCAGCAAATACGTATCTGTATGAAATATATTCAGCACGTAAAACCTAAAGGTGGAACATGTGTATCTGATAAAGAGCCTGTTACAAGCTTATTGTATTTCAGGATTGTTCCGCTTCAGTTTACAATTTGTTTTACGTTCTTTTGAAACTGATTTGGTAAAACTGGGATCAATTTAATACACATTTAATTAAATTGTTTTCAGTGGGGTAAGACAAAATTATGAAGTACAGCAAGACATTGAAGCACTGAGCTGCCTATAGTGTTTAGAACAACTAAAAACAAAGCACATCAGACTATGAATTCCACAAATTTCCTGATTTCCTGGCCCCAGTCACTCTGTCTCAGATCCATGTTAGAGTGAAAGATCTTTTATACAATTCAGTCTTTCCTTGGACAATATGATAGGTATATCATTAAATTATTTCCATGCAGCCACTGTGTTCAAACAATAAAAGGCTCAGTCCAACTCATTTTGTAAATATGCTAGAGCTGTTCAAGGGCCCTCTGAGCTCACGGGACTGGAGTGATGGCCCTCAGTGGTCAAAAGAAGGGAAAATTCTCTGCTGGGATTTTTCCATCTGGTTTGCAGTCCAAACTCTGTGGATCAAAGAAAAAGCATTTTCTCTTTCACTGTGTTATCTAACATGAGCCAAAGTATTTTTGGGTTTGTTCAGTGGAAAAGCAAGATAGCACCACTTTATGGAAACTATCCCTATTTTTATTGGTTTCAAGTCACTTTTTAAAGTCATAATATAGAGTAACAGACATGGGCATCAGCCATGTGAGTGCTGGTACAGAGAGTGGAACAATGAAATCTTTGTTCTGTTTTTATTTGGTTCTTAAGAAAAGATGTGACAACCATTCCTAGAAAGATAATCACAGGGTTGCAAGTTTAGAGGCAAACATAAGCTTTTCTTTTTTTGGCTTTTTGTCTCCACACATCAATAGCAGAGCTACCAAATTCTTTTAAAAGTTGGAAGGCTATCCAGCCTTTACACTGAAATGAAGAAATCTAGAAGAACAAGTTTAGTTAGTCATACAGAGCTCTGAGTTGGAACCTTCAAAGGCAGACATGCTCTGCTTTCTTTCCATTTCAGGCACTTTCTTCTAATGTTTCTTAGTTATATCAACTACCTCTCTAAGTCAGAAGTTCTGGTGCTCACTTCTAGTCAGCTGGCACCTAATCTTGGGAGCATGGACTCCTCTGTGTCCTGAACTTTCCAGGTACATAACAAATGAAATCATAGAATCATTTAGGTTGGAAAAGACCAAGCAATAGGACAAGAGGGAATGAACAAAAACTGATGTACAGGAAGTTCCACTTGAATATCAGGAAGAACTTCTTTACTCTGCAGGTGACCAAGCCCTGGGACAGATTGCCAAGAGAGTTTGTGGAGTCTCCCTCACTGGATATGTTCAAGAACTGTCTGGATGCAATCCTGTGCCATATGTTCTAGGATTACCTTGCTTGAGCAGGGTGGTTGGACCAGATAACCCTCTGCCATCCCTTCCAACCTTACCCATTCTGTGGTCATTGAATTCAACCATAAAACTAACACTGCAAAGTCCACCAGTAACCCATGTCGCCAAGTGCCTCATCTACACATCTTTTAAATACCTCCAGGGATGGTAACTGCACCACTTCCTGGGCAGCCTATTCAAACACTTTCAGAGAAGAAGATACCCTAATATCCAATCTAAAGATCCCCTGGCACAACATGAGGCCACTTCCTCTTGTCGTAATCCCTTGTTACCTGAGAGAAGAGATCAAACCCTACATTGCTACAGCTTCCTTTCAGGTGGCTGTAGTGATAAGGTCCCCCCTGAACTTCATTTTCTTAGTCACTCTCCTCATATGACCCTTCACCAGCTTGGTTGCCCTTCTTTGAACACACTCCACCACCTAAATGTCTTTTGTGTAGCAGCATAGCCTTTTCATGAGAATTCCAAAAAAATCCACCCCAAAATAAAACACCCCACAATCACAGAAAAAAAAAGCATGAAGTAGAAGTTGTATTTTTTTGTCTCCTAGGCATTAGAGAGACCTTTAGTAGCTAGCACTTTACAGAGAATCAAAGGATAGTGCAGTCAAACACTTTCTTCCANAGAAGATACCCTAATATCCAATCTAAAGATCCCCTGGCACAACATGAGGCCGCTTCCTCTTGTCGTAATCCCTTGTTACCTGAGAGAAGAGATCAAACCCTACATTGCTACAGCTTCCTTTCAGGTGGCTGTAGTGATAAGGTCCCCCCTGAACTTCATTTTCTTAGTCACTCTCCTCATATGACCCTTCACCAGCTTGGTTGCCCTTCTCTGAACACACTCCACCACCTAAATGTCTTTTGTGTAGCGCCATAGCCTTTTCATGAGGTACAGAGTTCCAAAAAAATCCACCCCAAAACAAAACACCCCACAATCACAGAAAAAAAAAGCATGAAGTAGAAGTTGTATTTTTTTCTGTCTCCTAGGCATTAGAGAGACCTTTAGTAGCTAGCAGATTACAGAGAATCAAAGGATATCAGTAGTGCAGTCAAACACTTTCTTCCAGCCTGCTTACAAAGTCACATTAGTGTTTTAAATGGGGATCAGAAATCCAGAACTTTTAAAAACTTGCTGGACTTAAACTTGTAAGAAACATAAAGATTAATTAGATGAATACATTGTACCCATCAGATCCCCATGGGAAGACCCTCAGACAGCAAGTAGCACAGGCATCTGTGTGTGCTTATTTTACAAAGTCTGTGAAGAGCTCAACCTTGCAGGAGGCAAAGGAGCACACATGGGACCCGTGCAGAGTGCCCAGCTGTTGGGAAAAACTTCTCTGTCTGCAGGAAAACTAGACATTTTTTACATCAGTCTGTGAAAAGGAAAAGACTATACCCAAAACCAGTCCAAAGCATATATATTCCATATAAAGGAAATTTCAGCTAAGGAAAGGAAAAAATATCAGAATTCAAGAGTCAGATACTTTCACTGATTGGAATATTATGGTGGATTTAGATGAGATGATTATTACAAACAGGACACGACTACATTGATTAATGTGACATCTGAATCTAGAATAAAGATTTTGCAGAGAAAGTTGACTCATGTGGAATGCAGATGGGTAAAACTTCAGGCATACTCCTTGTATGAGGGGAAATAAAGTCCCGAGAAACAAAAAAGTTTGAAATTGCCTATGGAAATGGAATAAATGCTCTTAGGTTGAAAACATATCAGAGCACATATTTCATTTAAAGACTTTATAGTGCAGAGGACAAGAAAACCTTGAAAATGGAACCGTTTCTATAGGAGGAAGAAAATAGAGCACAGCTGTGCATGAAATTTGGTGTGCTGTGATGGTGGGCAGGCACCAAGGTGAGAAGGCCAGCTCCTTCCCCACCCTCCTTTGGAGCTGCAGCACCTTCTGCCCTCCCATCCAGCCTGCTCATCTCCCATCCAGCTGGTTGCTGTTGGGAGGGGTTAGTCTGCTGTTGAATCTGTTCACTGAAGCAGTTCCTGCCTTGACCAGACATTCAGCAGCTGTTTGCCATAACCAGGCTGCGCACACAGGGAGTGCAAGGGGAGCAGCACGGCTGCTTCTGGTGGCAGCCTGCAGTTAGACAGAGCTCTGCACCCTGCAAAACTCAGTGTGAGCAACAGGACAGTGAACGAAGAGACAGATTTCCAACAGGTAAAGAAATATCACAGACACTCCATTACTGTCGGCTTCTAATACTGGAAAACTTCTTTTAAAAATCCCCATTGTATAAAACTTCGGTTAAAACAGAAAAGGCATAGTAAAAACAGTCTGAAATTACACACACCCGTATGTGCAAACAAATGCTACCTCCATGGTACAAGTTTGGCTTGGGAGTATTTGTTGATGTTGACTCTGGGTAGTGTTTCTGCACTACTCTTGTCACTATCCAGATCTCTTTAAAGAATATAGTATATGACCTCATACATAAACCGTGTATTTAATACCTATGACAAACTAGCTGAGCATAATGTCACACATTGGATCACAACTTGATTGTTATGTTTTGTGACAGCTGTGATTTGAATGACATTACTTCATAACCAGGGCATTAAAATTAAGCTCTCTTATGGAAAAGAGTGTCAATAGTTTAAATAACATATTAAAAACCTGGTAAGTTTGCATAGGTAGGGAGCATTAATCTGCAGGACAACACACCTGTGATTATCACCTGTTGAAATCCTGTATAATAAAAGTTTAAGAAATACACCACTAATGCTAAAAATAAAACTCTTGTAAGTTCTTGTAGGCACAATGAGAAAAAGTGAGACAAAGAAAAGCATCACAGGCCTAGGCCTATGCACATATATGGTAACAAAAACATAGTCCTCCTCCCAGAGGCACCTGTCTCTTGTGAAGCTCCCTCTTGAGTTGACTGCTACATTCCTGGCTGCAACACCAGCCTCTGTATTTTATCTCCTGCGTGGCACTAGGGTTTGGCTTTCAAAAGTATTGTGGGAATTGGAGCAGCTTTTCGAAGCAAACCAAACAATGACTTGAGCCACAAAGAGGCTGCAGAAAAAAAAAAAAACAAAAACAACCTCACCTAAACCAGATGAGATGGAGGTGAAAGTCAGTGTGGCACTGAAGGTTGCATGAGAGTAAAAAACATATAGCCAGCATTTAAATTCTGTGCATCTGTGACAGGAGCAGAGAAATTCATAATGAGAGGCCTCAGGTTTTTGTGAGTCCCCAGGCATGCACATATTACTGCATGCTAAAAAAAATAGCAAACCATGAATCTAGAGACAAAGAGCATTTCTCTGGCAACTGCAGCATGGGCTAATTTCTAAAGGAACTCCATAATCCTCAGTGGAGAGGCAGTGCAAGCCAAAGGAGAAGAAAAATTATATCTGAGAATGGCAGCAAATATAGGTAGAATTAAGGAAATCTAGCACAGTCTTTTAGTGCTGCTTCCCAGAGGAGCGCAATCACTATCACCTTGGCATGTGATGCTTTCTTCAGGTCTCAAAAGAGTGGGATATGGAAAGTAAATGAAAATGGAGTTCTTCACTAACTCCAGGATTACAGAATTTAGAATAATTCATAATGTATTGAATGTTATCTCCTCTGCTGCTTATGAAACTGCAGAGGAGAGTTTAATGTATTCATTTGTTTAATGAAACTGCAGATTAAAGTTTAATATATTCATTTGTCATCCATACAATTAAACCAAAAAATTTTTAGCTGATTGTGAGTTGTTTACGGAGACTAATAATTACCTGATATATCCACTTGAGACAGGCCAGTGACTACACAGTCTGTCTCCTGGCTAGATATGTAAGAATAATTTACAGTCGGAAAGGATGTCTTAGGAAGCTCAATTCTCTTGGAGAAAATTGGCAGTACATAGGGAGGCAGAAGTTTAAAAAAGCATTAGACATTTCAGACATGTAAACTTTCCTTGTGAGGGCAGTTTACATTGCCTGATATGTCCTTTTGTGAAATATTAGCCTTATTGGCCAGCAGCCCAATTCTCTGGTCACATTCACAGACAGCTCTCATGTGAGTGCAGACTAAGACACAAAAGATGAGAAGCAGTTATTGAAGTATGTATCTTGGATGACATGAAGAGGAATTTTTTTTTAAAAAAAAATCTTGTTCTATGAAATAAGTATCACTGCCAGCTTATTGCAAATACTTGTGGACAAGATGCTCAGCAGATGTGCAAGTGTATAGTGTTACTGACTTCAGTAGCACAAACACAATTTACTCTGTGCAGAGCAAAGCCTTGAGCCTCCATAGTTCACAAGTTTTGCTTCTGTGGAGGTTTGCACGGATAATGCTCAGATTGCTGAGCCATTTCCAGAAAGCTAAACATGGGGCTAAGCTAAATATTTTTAACTTAAATGAATGATTGCCCTCCAAAAACAGAAGTCTTGTACCGAGTACAAGTTTGCCTCTTGTTTCAGCTAACAGAAACACCTCACAACTGCAAAACTTCACACCACAAGCCCTCCATAAGCGAGACACAGTACTGTGGATCTGGATATACATCTGATCTGCTGTGACAAGTTTCTGTTTTCTGCTGCTGAGGAATTTCATTTGGCATATGAAGTGGCAGCTAGCAACCACATATTGCATCCCTACCCCTTAGGAAGGGCTTTCTGCAGAGCTATGCTGTCCATCCTCAGTTGGCCCCAAGCCTGCAGTAATGTGGGCAGGCTGCCCTGGCAGTGGCTGTCACATTGTCAGGCAGATGGGCTCTGGGCAACCACGTGGACTCACTGCAGGTGAGAAAACCAAGGAGCACCTCAGCCTGTCAGACTGCACTGAGGGGAGCTGAGCAGTGCTGAAGGGGTCCCTCTCTCTACCAGTCACAGGATCTGGTAGGGCAACCTGGCACCAGCTACAAGCGACTTTATGCCTTGGAAGAGTTAAAGTGCACTGAAGCAATTTCAACCACTCTGGGCAGGAAACAGCCATTCTTGTGAATTGTTAAAAGCCTTGTATGGGTTGAAGTTTGTAATTTTTGGCAGTACCTGGCTGCCCAGCACAGTGAGGTAACACATCTCCTCACTGCATCAGACACAATCCCACAGACCATAGAGCAGCTCTGGCAGCAGTGCTGCTCCATGTCTACCTGTGCAGGCCAGATGTTTGTGTTGTACAGCCTACAGCAGCAAAGACATGAGGCCAACTGACTGAAGACAACAACACCCCAGCATCCCAGACCAGATTTGGGTCTTGTCTTCAGGAGGCATTCAAGGTGCTTCTGGCAGTTTTCTGTTGGCGCTTGAAAGACAAAAGCTTTTTCCTAAAGGATCAGTTGATCAAGCTGAAATACCTGTTTTGTGCTTCATCCTGAAGGTGACCTTCATAGCTTGCTGAACCAAAAGGGATTTTTTTCCCCCCTTTGGAAACAGAGGCACTTTACCTCAGCCATGTGTATCTACATTACGAATATATTTTTACTACATTACTGAAGCCTGATGGATTAGAAAGTCTGCTGCATAAATTACGCTTTGCAATCCTTTGCCAGAAGCTCAGGGGGAGACTAATTTTAACAAATCATCATCCCATCTCCTCCTTATGGGCTGTACTATTTTTTAAGGGATAAATTCACCACAGTACTCAGGGTTCTATTTTCTAGCTTTTAAAAAAATAACACCCAACACATATAATTACATAATGCAGAAACACTTTCAACTCATTACTATCCTGAAAAAGCAAATAAAAATCTTAAGTTTAATGTGCTCAGAGTCCTTGCTTTGGAAAATTGCTTGATACAGGAGAAAGTGATGCTAGAAAAGCCCCTTTGGGCTTTAGAGCATTACTCAGAAACCATGAGATATTGCTCCCTCTGCAAACTGGCATGGGCTGAAGCAGAGCAAAACCTAAAATCCCCAGACAATGTAACACAAATTTCCTAGGGAATGTTTAACTAGAAGCCAGGACTTGGGGATTGTCTGGAAATGATAGTGGGCTACAGAGGAAGGATAACAGGAGATAAAGGAGGTAACAGGATTTGAGGACGGAACTCTTGCAACATCCCACCTTGGAATCAGCAGGAACCAGCAAAGGTCAAAAGTTCGTGAGGATGAGTAGAAGAAATACAACCACTACCATGATGAAGTAACAGGAACTCCCACCACAATATTCCTCAAAAGATGACCACACCTCTGACTCCGCCTGAACTCCACCTACTATGAATATTATAACTAGATGTTGCAATATTATAATTGTGTGTTGCAACAACATGAATATTTATGTAGAAATGTTGTAATCCCTCACAGAAATTGTATAAATACCCTGATTTTACACTGACTACCTTGGAACTCTTTCTTTGTCCAGCACGAGCTGGGGGTTCCCCAACGTTGCCTTAATAAATACCTCGCCGTATAAAGACACAAAATTGTCTTTGTGCAGTTTCCTATGCCTTTTGGGGCACGAATTCTCGGCATCAGGCTACACCTTCCCTTTATGCTGTGAATGCAAGGCAAGACTGGCAGCAGGTTCAGGGTCACTCCAATGAACGGAGTTAACCATAGAAACTACAGCAAGGAGAGAGTCCATCAAAAACCCTGGGGTTAATGAACCATATGGCAGCACCTTGAGACGTTCATTTCATTCCAATGAATGGTTGTAATTGGGAATTAAAACCACCAGCAAAGCTAAAATCATGAAAGGAGGAAGAGATTTACACTCATCTACATGGGGACTTTTGAATCCCTCATTCCTTCAAGACAGACTCTTAACTCACCCAGCAGGATCTGTGGTTTGTCAGGATGCTTTGGTTGTACAGATTTTCCACATGAACACCTACTGCGTATAATTTGTACTCCATGAGCTTTATGTTACCAGAGGTGGGAACTACAGACAAAAAAAAAAGCAAAGGTGAACCCACAATTCACAAGTTTTTATTCACTTCTGCTTTTAACATGACCTTGGAGAGCATACTTAATTCTTTTTCCATATTATACATGCTCATGCACACCTCTGGTTTCATTTGTTAGGTTTGTTTATTTTTACCCCAAAAGCTATTTTGCTATTTTTGTTTAGGTCTATGAGAAAGATTTCAGGAAGCTGAATGTTTTTGAAGGTCTTCCTCAGATCACAAAAACAGAGCCAGCTTCCTCTTTCATCTTTGAGAAAATGAAAAAAAAAAAGTCTAACTGGTAAGATGACAAATCATAAATCTCTGAGTTTTTGAATTCAAGTGTTTGCCCTTTCCGGTTTTGGAGTTTGAAGCATTAGAACCCATTTTACTCCAGTGCATTTTACCACAAACTGTGGTCAAGTCTATGCTGCCTTTCATGGGAATTTTGATCACAGGTTAGCACAAGAAATGCAGGTCAGCTGGGGAGCAATGCTATACAGAATTGAAGCATGAGACTGTCAAACTGTAAATATCATGAGGCACTGAAACAGGAGATGGGACAAAGGTTCATTTTGCCCTGAGCGAGAAAGTATTCCTACCCTGTACAACATAGTATTCCAAAATATTTTGATCAGCACCATAAAAACAAATCTGAATTAATGCTTTTCCTAACTCACCATTCTATGAAATGCCATTTCAGGCTTTTTGTCGTACCCAGACATTTTGCTTTTGAAATAATCTGGATTTTCCAACAGACAGCTAGTTCACTTCTCTAGGAGCTCTAAGAAGGCCACCTCTTTCCTTGGCAGAGGTGGTAGGATGATGGACTCAGTGTTGCAGCTGGAAGCTGCTCTCCAGAGCAGCTGGAGACCCCAATGTATGTAATTTGAACAGGCAAATAACAAGCCTTTCTTAATATATGTCTTTCAGAAAAACAAACCTCCAATTCCCATGATCATATCACACAGTGAACACTAGCAACATGTCATTTAAAAGCATATTTTAAGGAACAGTGAAAAAAAAAAAAAAGGCATAGCCAAGAGGCACAGAAACCAGTAACTGTAAATCAGCTGCATCAGTAAAAAGTTAATTCCCGTGGCTGGGAGAAGGGGAGCTTTCTACCAAGGCTAAAAACAAGTTCCTTGTGGCAGCAGCTGCGAAAGATGACACATCAAGGAATCACGCTTCCCACCTCCTCAGCATGGCTGAGCAGCCACCCAAGCAACGGGGCATCATGCACCTAACTCCCCAAGGAAAAAACCCACAGAGTGGAGTTGTTCAATAACCACTAAAAGGCAGGTCGGGAAAGAGCTCTGTTAATGCTCCAGCAACACGATTTTGGCAATTGTTACATGTCCAGTTATTTAGGCCTTTATTAACCAGGAGACAGAATTTGATCTCAGATCTCCCACGGTGGCAGCATAAGGACCAGAGCACTAACAGGGCTGACCATCTCGATACTACTGACCTGCAAAGGGAATTTCCCTGTCCCAAGTTTCAAATCAGCTGAATGCCCAGGATTGTTCAGATCAGGAAGGTATTTCTTCCCCTTCTATACTTCAATTTCAATATAAAGTAAGTGCAGAATCTTTCAACCTGGATACACTTTGAGCGTACAAGAGGCAGTGATCTGTCCAGGACAACAGAATAACTGAACACAGGGATAAGGAAACAGAAAGGGGAAACCTGACCAGCCACAGAAGTCAGAAAGGGGAGAAAGTTTACTGAGGCAACATGAGCAGGGACAACCCACAAAGATGTCTGCTTTCTGATGAGCAGTGATAAAACCCAACAATTGTGGTACTTATTTCCTTATTAACTGAGAAAGTGAGGCAGAGGTGGATATTTGTATGACCTAACTGCTGATACCTACAGTAAGTCTTTCAGATTCTCTCCAGGTAATAGCGAGAAGGAAAGATTCACCTCCTTCGGGTCAGCCAGTTTATCTAAATTACACTCCTGCTATAAATCCCCTTCTCAATGTAGGAAACATCTCTGTCTCTCTCCATTAGTAATGTTAAGGAGCATATTTCATGACTTAGAAGCATAATCAGTGCCAGAAGTTTGATGCTGTTACTACTACCAGGTTGTCATTTCTCTTTGTAGTGTCAGAGCTACAGAGCAGGATGTTCTCTGATCTTTCCTAACAGTTTCTATCTGCTTCCAAACAAAAGAAAAGCACAGGTTGCATCTAGTTTGTGATTAGACACCAACACACTGGTAACCAGATATGCACACAGCAAACAGTAGTTTTACAATGAAAGGGAAGCTAAATATTAATAAGTATGACAAAGTCATCTTCATGGGGGGCCTACTTGCAGAAAATACAGGAGTATGCAATTACAGGGCATCACTGTAAGTGATCACTGACACCACCCCCTCGGTGGAAAACCTTGTAGCTACTATGACATTAAAGAACTCAAAATAAAGACATGCTATGTTTACATATACAGACACAAAGAAAATTAAAACAACCCACCTTCTGCTGAAAGGTTATCACCAGGTGGGTGTCTGGCTGATGAGAGGTAGTTCATCATAAACAAGCAAGTTATAGTAAGAGGCAATGCTGTAATAGTTTTTATTAGACCAGTGTGCACATCTGATACAGTGGTTGAGCTTTCTGGGGTGCATGTCCCCTTCTCCAGGTCCAAAATAGAAATAGCAACTACCAGGTTGAAAGTACACAGGAACAGCCAGTCTGAGTTGTGAGTGTAACAACTATATCTAGGCTGTCTTACTGTTTGCACGATGCTCCCCAGTGAAAGTCTTCAGCTGAGAACAAACAGGGAATTCAGGCCAGGGCATTCCCCACCACCACTCGCAGGGGTGCTGCCTCTGCCCCTGCCTGGGCAGCTGGTTTTAGAGAGGGACAGTTACTATATCAGTAAAAAGAGTAGACAGCAGCAAGGCAGCAAGTAATTGTCAAGACTAAAACAAAGATAAAAGATAAGTGGAAATATGTTCCATGAAACTTTTCTCCTTTAAGCTGCCTTTCTCCTAAGGAGAAATGAATGTGTTATCCTGACAAACACTATAGTGAAAAGTTCTGAAGCATTTTTGTTGTTAAAGTTTCCTGTGCTAAAAAAAAAGTTGGTTTTTTTTTCCTGCTAGTTTTAGCCTACTTAACACAAAAATATTAAATACAGGAGAAGAAAAGGGGAAAAGAAATGAATAAGAAGGGACTTTAGAAACAGTTTTTCTGCATTGAACTCAGAGTGACTGAAGTTCGTAACATAAGTTGAGCGTGTAATATTTTCCACTGCTTACAGTTCCCTTCTGAACTTCCATTTTGTGGGAATACACTTGGATCATTGCTGACCTGTCTTTGGAAAAGGCTCTCTGTGTATTTTGGCTTGGCTTCCTTCCATTTCTTCTACTCTAAGTCTGTTCCCCATTTCAACATCTCTTACTGCCACATTGCCAAACACGTTACACAACCCCAAAGAAGCAATTTATAGGAATATTAGTAATTCAGCTGTGACAAAACAAGTACTTTTCCCTTTTAACAGATCATTCTCTCCTGGGAATCATAGTTATGTGACTGTTTGCTCCCTGGTTTACAGCATTGCACTGGATGGGATATTTAAGCAGACCCAAAGCAGTATAAACGTGTGAAAGCCAGTACTCAGCAGCTGCTTTCAAAGCAAAACCTGGCTGGAATTATTCTGTGAAGACTTTTCCAACAGAGCCTGGAAGAGACTCATATGTGAGTGTGTAACCTTCCTATAGCCAGCCAGACCGTACCAAATGTGTGTAACAGAGAGATCCTGCTCTAACTTCTATAGCCTGAGGCAGCACCATCCTGAGGAGAGTCCTCAGCACTGTAGGAATGTAATCCATCACCAGTACAGGGCACTCTTATAATGCTGCAGATACAAGGATATGAGGCTGCATAACTTATCGCAGCACTGGGGGTAACATAAATTATAAAAAGCTTAAAAAGCAGTCTCACCAATAGTACTGAAATTCACAACTGTTGCCCTATCTTGCCCAATTTACTTGAACACTGGGATACTTCTACAGGCCATTGGTTTGCCAGGTCAAAGACCCCAGTTTTCAGTATTTTATTGGAAGATGATATCAAGTTAAATGTCAGCTTCTCTGGAAAAAAAAGACGCTCTTTATGTGGGCTTAAAAGCCAAGTCACATCAAGACATTTTCATCCAGCTCTTTTGCAAAACAAAAGCTTCCGATTCATAACAAAGTGTGTTTTGCTGACCTTCAGTTGTCCTTTTTAGCTCACTGTAAGTGTTGCCATCCCTGCAGAAGAGCTTGCCTGATGGAGTACCTACCTGTCAGAGTTCACAGTCTAACACACTGACATGAAATAAAGTTACTGACTTCAAATTCATGCACTGATTACAAGCTGCAGCTCATGGTCACATTTATCTCTGCTTGGCACTGATAAATACCTTTGGAAAAACATTTGTGGCATGAATTAAGGGCAGTAACCACTCAAGCCCATGATTTCCACCACACAACCCAAAGGAAGTCCTGTAACTATGCTCTGCCATGATCATAGTCATCATCCATTGTGCAGTTGGTATAACCTAACATCAAAGTTCAGTGGAGAGCTGTGGTCAAGAGCTGCTCAACCCCTCGAAGGAATGAGAAAGAAGTCTAGCAAGACCCTCTGAGCTAGGGAGTAGAGACAGGGAGCCCAGCCAGGAGCAGAGAAGCAAGGTGCTGAGGCTGATGGATGCCTGGCATGCACCGGGTGGTAAGCAGCTCTACTAAAAGCAACACACCCACCCCTCAGCTGTAAGCACACAAGGAGATGGCCTCACAGACACAAAATAACATTTTCCTATGTAAGGCTACCCAGACAATCCAACACAGTTTGTACTAGTTTCAGTAACAAGCAGATTTTATGCTTTCCTGCCCCAAACTGGTGAGCTCTACAATCTGTCAAACATTGACACCCCATGTCACCACAGAGAGGTCTTGATCAGAAAGACTCACTCAGATGCAGGCAACAATAATTCTCTCCATCACTGATGGCATACCATAACCAACAATATCCTCAGCCTGAGAACATGCATACAGAATAATATCCACATACCTATGCCTGAAGGGCAGATATCATTCTCACTGAAGCTGTTTCCTTTTAAGATATTTGAAATATCACTGATATATTTTCTGGTTTCAATCAGTGCCTACCTATAGACACCACCAATAACATCATTGCATGGGTAGTGGGACATCTCATGCAGTCAGTATGCAGTGACCACCCAACCAGTCCAATGGCCATTTCACCCATTACCTTCTCATCTGACAGCATGTTGTCTCTGGTTACGTGCAGTCACCACGCATTTTGATCATGGATCAGCAGGAATGTGTGTGTAGGGACAGGGTTTGGCATGATGGGCCCTGAATAGCTTGAGGGATCTAGTCCAGCCTGGAGCAGAGAAAGCAGTTTGTTATTGCACTACTAGATCCATACCCTTGAGCTTGTTTGGCCTGGGGGATATGAGCCACTCTCTGTCTGCCATCTCTTTCAGAAGTGAAGCGTCATGAAAAATTCTTTTTTAACCATCTTATTAGTACAACTGAGGCGTAATGATGAAGCACAGGGCAGGGACACGAGTGAAGGGCAGACGGAAGCAGAAATGTCATAAGCTGCTCCCCCCAAAGCTGCTGAATTGTGTAATACACCCCCAGCTTCTAAATGTCAGCACTAACGAGTAGGTTTTCTCTTGCCTCTGAGTTTCCATCTTTCCAGGGCAGAACTGAAGGCTATGTAGGCAGTAACAAGGGAATGAGTAGGCAAACCAAGTGACAGATATTTGACAAAAAAATGGACAGAAAATTCCCACATCCTCTTCAAGGATTTTAGTTGCTATAGAATCACAAAAATAGTAGTGGGCTATAGAGGCACTATAAACCAATAACTTTCACTGTCCAAACTGGTAACAGGGGTAAACAGGAAAAAAACACAAGACTAAGGCCAGAGCCATAAGCTATTGGGAGCCTTTGAGACAGAAGGAAAATAGGTTTGAGCCCTCCTGTGTGAACTTTCTGGGAAATAATAAAGTTAATGAAAAACGGTCATATCCAGACTCAATACAGAGATTTACTGATGGCTGTGCCAGCACACTGTGATCTGTCAATTTGCTGGCTACTCTCAGCAACAAATACTAGGACATTTTTTATCAAGGACATTTTATGCACATTCAGGCTGAAATACAGTACAACCTAACAGGACCTTACTAGATGTGTCATTGAGATATCAGGGTTGAGTTTGTGGATTATTACCTCTGTTTCCTCCTGTGGTAATTTTAACTTGTCAGTACTGAAGTAAAGATCAGAGACATTGCCCAGTGTTTCTAAAGCACTTTGCAGAGAAAAAACCCTAAAAGACAGTCTTAATAGGACCACCTGGACTGACTTTTACCAGCCCAAGGAGCAGCCAAAGCATCCCAGGGCTGAATGTCCTCAGCCTAAGAAAAGGACAAACCTGGTCTGGCATGAATACCAAGGGAGAGGTGTCCACTGTGCATTTCCATCAAAATTGCAAGAATAGAAAGGTAGAGATGCCCATTGTCTTGGGCAGGCACAGAATAGAAGAAAACCTGGAAGAAGATGTAATGCTTTTGTGTAATCAGAGGTAGCCAATGTCTGCTTTCATCCCCACCTGGCCTTGGTGCCCACATAGATCTGGTAGTATCCAGTCTCCCAGCCTGAGTCCCTTGGTACACACTACAGCAGGAGCTGGGACCTCCTGATCCCACAGGGCCCACAGCTGCTGCCATAGGAACATCCTTTAGGGTGGTGGCAACGTGGCAGGGCAGCAAAAGATCAGCTCTGGGCTTCTCCCCTGTTCTTTAACCACTGGGACTCTTCTCCCAGTATGAAAAGTAAATCCCTTTCTATTTTTCAAATTACCTTTCTCTGTCTCAAAGAAAAGCTAACAAATCAGAATAAAGCCAGGCATGGCAGGGGAAAGTCCTGGGGGGCTGGTCACAAACAGTGATGCCCTGCTGGTGCCACCAGAGCCACGACAGTCCCAGACCTTGCCTAGAACACAAGACCATAGCAGCAAGTGGCACCTTCTGGTGTTTTTGTTATGTTGATTTCTGCTTTGTTTTTCACCCCACATTTGGAAATGAAAGCAACTCCTAACGAAGAAGAAAAAACGCTGGAAAAATAGGAATGATTTTTGGTTTCATCTTTGGTGAGGGTAATAGCACAGCAAGGGTATTTACAGCATTTTGTTCTGCTCCAAGACACTTCCTGCTTAATTAGCCCTCTTGCCACTGTGAAACTATTGAATATATACCTTCCCTAGTGAGTAGGGAAGAATGTCCTGAGCCTAAGGAAGCCACATAACCACAGCATTCAAGAAGCAAATAACATTGTGATTGTCCGTGCTTATATTTTCCATCTTCAGCAGAGCAGATATTTTATTTCTATTAGATTTTTCCAACCACTCTTCCTTCCTCCATGACAGACATAAAACATGACAGTTAACTCATACATTTCCTGAGGTCACCTCATTGCAAAACCTATTATTTAGATTATAAGGAAACTTTCTGTTACTCTACAAAGTGAGGGAGAAAAAGCATCAAACGAGCAATTCTATTTACTTTGCCATCTATGAATTTTTGATAACAATAATGCAATTCTGTCCCCAAATCTTCAGTTGTTCTTAAGACAACCGACTTAAAAGCAAATACTCCTACTTAATGTTTTCTTTTCTTATAAATAAATGCATAAGTTTGTCTTTCTCCAAAATTCTCAATATCCTTAAGCAGTAACTAAAGACAAGAAGATTGCTGCTTTCCAAAGAAGCTAATCCTGTGACAGTTCACCTCTCTTTCCCTTCAAATGTTTTAATAAGAATAAAGACAGAAAATTCCCCCAAGACACATGGATAATACAAATCAGCAACAACAAGCTCTGCCCTCACAGTCACAGGGACCAAATGCATGTTTACTTCTACAGGGCTCTGAATGTAGGTAAATGAGGATCACTGAGTTTACCATTAAGTCTCTGCCCTATCACCCTTTCACTACCACTGTTCAAGAAAAATATTACAGGAGTGTGGAAAAAGAATAAGTATTTTTATCTTGGCTTTGTGTTTATTTGTGGCCTATGTGACAACCCATTTTAGTATGGATTTTAACTCTGAGAAAATTACCCATTAAAATTACCCACACTCAACCTCAAAAAACCCCTCCAGAAACTCCAACTCCCAAAAAAAAAGCAAACCAGGGAGAACAGTGTGGGCTTGTTGTCATTTATGGGAATGGAAATTTGGTGGAGGTAGGGCCACTTCTTAACTGATTGTTTTGCACAATGCCTGCTTATGGCAGAGAAAGGGAATCAGACAACACCAGTGAGTATTTTGTTAACAATTTTTTCCCCAAGAACTTCTCCTGTTGGCTAGTCCAAGCAACACCTACACAAAAAAAATTTACTTTCTTGGTAATACCTTATCTACAACTTAGCAGTTATATATTCCTTCAGCACTTAGACTCTACAATATGCTTGCTATTTGAAAAAGGTAACTGTACAAACCTGTGCAAGGCAGAGTTTTATTCTGAGGTGTACTAGTAATTGCCACCTTATTTTGCAGCAAGTCAAAAGTTGGAGAGTTTTGTGCCAACCCACAAAGGCATCATAAAAGGAAGAACTGGGAGAGTCAGGAAACAGAAAGGGAGAGAAATTGTTTTGAAGTATAATGTCTGAAGTTAATAGCTGATAGCAAGGTTGACACTATGAGGATTATGAAGCTCACATTGCAGAAATGCCAAAAAAAGGTAGCATATCCATCCACTCCCTAAATGTAAAACATATATAATAAAGGAGTATTTCTCTCAAATGGGTTAACAGACATCCAATTTAAGTCCAACAGATCTCTTCCAATTTCTTTTACTTCCAGATGAAGAGCTTTTACATTAAGTAAGCTTAAGAGTTGTCTGAGGATCACCACAGGATGGGAAGACTGAAGCTCTCTATGCAGCGTTCAAAAAAGGTGAAAGGTATCAGGAGGTAAGAATTAGCATCAATATCCTGTACTGCTTGTATTATTCACTCACAGGCTCACAAGACTTTACGATATGGCCAGGCTTGCAGAATGGAAAACCAGGACACTGCTGACAGAAGCCTAGTTCACTTCCAAATGTAAGTTATTGCTTTTATCACCTGTGTCTCAGGGGAGCTGTTGAACCAAATTCAACTCCTCTCACAGGGAAAAGAGACACTGGTTAGAACAGAGTGCTGCATCCTCCAGCTCAGCATCCTTTTCTGCACAGAGACCAGTAAAAGATGCTGAAGTCAGACTGTATGAACAGGCTAAACACACAGCAATGCTTTGCCAGAATGCACTCCCAGCAGTCAACAGCTTGAGGACCTCCCAAACCAAAAGCATACACCCCTATGTCCTAAATGCTAAAGGACTTTGTTCCTATGAGCTTGTCTAGTTGCTTTTGAACCGAGAGTTTTGGTCCCCACAATGCTCTGTGGCAAAGGCTGCCAGAGTTGGACTATGGATCATGGAAGAAAATTCCCCTGTCTATTCTAAACTTTTCAACCTGTTATTTCTCTTGGCAACATGTAACAGAAATGGAGAAAATAATTAATTACTTTTCCCTGTCTACCTTCTCTGCTACTCTTTATTTGATAGCTCTCAATCACATTTCTCCCTCCTAGTAGTTTCTTTCTCGTGCTGAAGTCCTATAACCTATTAAGTCATGCCTTGGAAAGAAGCCATTCTGTATCTCTGATCATTGCTGCCTTCGTTCTTTTTATGCTTTCTTTTCACTCATCCCTTTGGGAATGGGGGATTCATGAGGTGAGCACACATTGCCTCTTACAGTGGCACCACTGTTTCTCCCATTTTTCATTTTTTCCTTTCTTAACACCACCTAATACTCTTTTTGACTCTTTGACCTTCAGGGAGCACTTGAAATTTTGACAGAACTGTCCAAAATCACTCCAGGGTATTTTGTGATTACTAATAGCTACTTCACAGCCTATCACTATATATGTGAAATTAAGGCTGTTCTCCCAACTACTTTGCTTTTATCAACAAAAAGTGTCAGATGGCATTTTATCACTTAGTTGTGAAACATGATCTTTCCACACCATTGTGTAGTAAGCTGTTTCTTCCCCGGACACTTCATTTCATCATTCTCTATCCCCTTGTGTCACATCTCATATGAACAATTTGGGCAGCACTGGCTCTAGTACTGGTCTCCAGGAGACTCCAGTGACCATTTTCCCTGTGAAGACAATGGTGTCCGTTCCTACAGCTTAAGTGAGATCCACTGTACAAAATAAAACATGTAATTCTGTGTATGGTATAGCCTGTAAGATGCCAACAAGCACATTTCCCTTAAATCCCAAGTCTTGTCTGCCAGATTTGTATGGATGTCTTGGATATTGTGGAGCATCACAGGTGGCACAAAGTGCTTATTTTTAGGCCACTGAATCCAACTATTTGTTTTGTGTTTCCCAATGAATTGTAGGCTCATATAGGGACAATCACATTGCTTAGTAGTTTTGTTCCTTTTCAAATGTTTGGCAAAAGCTGTTTTGAAAATGCAGACCTACCCTATCAACTTTTCACCTGTGCTAGTAACTACTCTAGAAAAACCTCTACTGAATTTACATGGAATGAGATCCCTCTAGACAAACAATGATAACTCTTTTCTATTACACCTTATTTATGTGTCTCCTTATATATATAATTCTGACTATAATTTTCAGTTTCCTGATACAGACATTAGATTTATTTGTTGTTTATTCCCAAACCATCCTGAAAAATCTGTTTTATACACTGAAGTCACATTTTGCCACTTTTTAATCATCTGGTACCAAGACAATTTTATGTGCTGTTTTATAAACTCTACTTCTCCACACTAACTGTTTATGTAAAGATATTGAAGTAATCTGAATGCTGTCTTGGCAAAAATGAATCCATGAATCAACCTGTAACCCACCCACATGCCATAATCAGATATTGACAAAAACAAAAGTGGGCAGGCTTCTAATTCTTGGTCTTTTTAGGGGTGGAGGTAGTACTGTGGAGGCAGCTCATGGTGGTGAAAGATCTAGATCTCAGGTATTCTTCCAGCTCCTCTGATGTACAGTCAAGAAAAGAATATTGAGGTGTTATTATTCTCCTTGGTGGTTTACTGGCCATCGATGCTGCCACCCCTTCCTCCTTTGGGTGTGGTCTTGGTTCTTTTGGGCACACTTCTACTTCTTTCAGGCATGCTCCTGATTCTTCTGGCTGTGCCCTTGACTCTTTCAGGTGTGCTCCAGATTTTCCAACTGTTTCTTCCACTTTTGAGGCTGTTGAATCTTCTACTGTTACATATCCAGACGGAACAGGTCCAGAGGCTGCTTCTTCCTCTTGTACTGTACATTGTAATCTTGGAATTGGGCTTGTAGATTCTGCAGGCTCCCTTATCCATGTCATCTTTTTACTTATAGGGGCAATGATGAAGATAAGATCTGTAGTCTGGGTCCCTGTCTCAGTCACTGCCTAGACTTCAGATGTTGTAACTTGTGTTGCTGGTGGTGTGGCTTGAGTCTCTGATGGTGCAGTTTGAGTTGCTGGTGGTACCATTTGAGTCACCGGTGGTACAGCCTGAGCTGCTGGTGGTACAGTTTGAGTCATTGGTGGTGCAGTTTGATTCACTGGTGGCATGGTCTGGGTCACTGGCAGTGCAGTGTGAGTCACTGGTGGGATGGTTTGTGTTGCCGGTGGCACAGCTTGAGTCACTGGCTGTGTGGCTGGAGTTGCTGCTGGTGGTATAGTCTCAGTCACCGGCAGTGCGGTCTGAGTCACTGGTGGTGTTGTTTGAGTATCTAATGGAATGGTTTGCATCGCTGATGGCATGACTGGAGTTGCTGGTGGCGTCACTTGAGCCGGTTGTGGTGTAGTCTGGGTTGTTGATGGTGTGGTGCTGGTGATGTAGCTAAAATCACTGATGGTGTAGTTTGTGCTGCTGACAGTGTGATTTGCATTGCTGTCTCAGCCATAACCTTTCGGAAGTGGTCTACTGCAGCTCAATAAGCACTACCCAGGCCCCAATACAAAGCAAAGAATCACACAGTTGGATCCTCATATAGAAAACACCCTTCTAGCAGATGGTGGGTCATCTCATCAGGATTAAACACTTGTTCTGGTGTGAAATCCCAATTAACGGGAAGTGCCACATGACCTATGAATTTACCAAAATTTTCCCATACTCCTTGCCACCCAGAGACTGGCCTTTCCAAGGACCTTTGCAAATTTCATGAATTCTTTCAAGGTTTGACCTTCTGAGGTTTGACTTTCCCTAGAACAAGGAAAGCCATAAAACACTATCTTCTCAATAGCACACCCATGGCTTTCGTCACTAAGAATTGTTAGTATATAATCTGAGAAAGAACCGATCCCAAGTACAACCCCAAAAATTTGCCTCACCAGACCTTTGATGTCAATAGCAGGGAAAGGGAATTGTTTGAAGAAGTTACTCCAACTCTCTCTGCACCAATCAGAAAAGTTAATATTAGGTACAAAAATGGTTAGAATTAAGAAAAGAATTAGTAAAGCAGACATTATGTATATTTCTTCTCTTTGTTCCTAAACAAAACAGGTGTTTATATAAACAAACTGGTTTATGGAGACTTTCCCGGTAATGTTCCCAAACAATGGCTGGTGTTTACCAAAACAAACTGTCTCTGGCCACCTTCCCAATGTTCCAAAACCAAACCAAGCTGACCAAAACAATTCTGGTGGCCCACCAAAAATAAAGATGTGAAAGTTTGAGTTGGCTCTCTGCCAAAAGCCAAACCTCACAGGAACAATCCCCTCTCCCAAAACAGCAAAAAGTCGCAAGAGAAAGAATTGTAGAAATATATATATTTACATATATTACATTTATACACTATGTACAACAAGACAGGGACCCCCAAACAACCCCAATAAGGGATGAGGGGCAGGGAATGTGAGACAAAAAGGGAAAAGACAAATATATACAATATAAACTCAGGAATTAACTCAATAAGTAACCGACAAAACATTAAACTCACAACTCTCCTTAGATTCTTAAGAGATTCTTAACCTCTGCCACCAGCCCAATCAGCCCTCAGAGCAGGCCTTGCTCAATGCAGATAAGCAAAACCAAAGCACTGATGTCTGTCACCGAGCTAACCCGAGGAGGAAGAGAGAGGGAGAACACCTCCTCCTTTGCCTTATATACACCTGATTACATAACAAGATGGGATGGAATACTTCATAGGTTTTGACCCTGGTTACTCAGGAAGGCCTACAAAAACAACCCATCACACCCTTCCACATTTAAAAGCTACAGCCATGCCATCAACAACTCCTAGTGTAAGCAGAGTTAGGAGCTGTCAAAAAAAAAAAGAAAGTCAAAAGTCCTTTTGCCCACATGGCTTGTATCGAGTCCTTAAGCAGAATATGCTACAGTAGCAAAGGGATTTTTTGGACAGCATTTGCACTGGGGCTGCATTGCTATTGCCATATCAGCAAAAGGCTCTGCCCCTCCATTGACACTTCTATGCCAGTGAAACTTCTACAGCATAGGCTGGCCCTGTGCTTTAGTACTTTCCCATGGCTGCCCCAAGGGCCACAGCATCATCTCAGCTCCCTGTGGCTCTGCCCCCTGCTTCAGTACTCTTCCCACATCTTTCCCTTCACCTATGCTTTCAAAGGAAACCAGTCCCAGCTGCTCAAATATCTCCCTGCTACTGGGCCCACACTAGGACACACACCACCAGTAAAGAGGGGAAAGGCAGGGGGGCATGAATCATATATCTGGATTTTCACTGGTGAGACATTCTCAGGGATGTTTAACTCATGAGTCATCCCCATCATTAAGGATTCAAATATTTCTGTAAATTCAAAATGTGAACAACTGAATTAATTCAACAATGTCTCCTTTTATGTAATGAGCAGTTAAAAAAATAAAATAGTATATAAGACAGGAATACTATCATGTAAAGGTCTTTTAGAGGAATCATTGCTCTTGTCCATGAAGGAATCCATCTCCAGCTGGAATTTATTCTTTTATAGAGGTTTTATTTCTCTGCAACATCTGATGCAAAATCTCTGTTCTGTGCTTCTGAAAAGATTTATTTGTAGCTAGTCTTCTAGTAAGATACTTGAATCTCCTGGTAATATTTAGACAAGGTCAGTTTCTGGCTAAAGCTAATGCACTGCTGTACATTCCTATCCTTAGTCAGCACCGTATCACATAAATGCACTAGGACATTTTCCTGGACTACAATGTCTTTATGTGTACTGGAACCACTACAAAATAAACAAGCAGAAAGGCATTCCCTGTGGCTGACCCATGATTTGGAGTTCTCAGTTCCTTGACCTTCATTTTCAGTGTATAAAAACAAACCCAAGCATCAAAACCATACGCCTGTCACTTCCTCTAAAGCTCTACTTCCATGAAAAGAACAGAGTGTGTAACATGCCTTCACAAACACCCCTGTATCAATCACATTTTCAGGGACACATGCAATCTTCAAAGGTGCATTCAGAGAGCAATTCATCTCCATATTTCATAGCTCTGTTGCACAGATCTCCATCAGGTCTAACACTACTTTCACCTTCCCACCTTTACTCCTTGCCTTCTTCCCCTTCCCCAAAAGAAGGAAAACCTAAGATGAAAGTCAAGCCATGCTGACTATTCAGTAGGGCCCTGGGGCTCACACCTCTGCCTGGAAGATCCCTATAGACAGGGATGAGTTCTGGATACTGCACAACAAATCACAACACTGTGAGAGAGACAGTGGCACCAAAGCACCACCCCATTTAATGCAGTGGCCTACTTTGCTCCTTCACAACTTCTCACATTCTGGGATTAGGGTTATTCCCGTGCTATGCAAAGTGGCAAGCAGCAGGGAGGTTTGGAAGATTAGAAGAGACCAGACTGACTTTTGACTACAGAAAGCACAGAAGACTTCAGAGTCAGACTGATGAAGAGCTGCAAGTTCACAAGACCCTTTGTGTCTTACCCCACCTCCTGCAGCCCATTTTCAGGGGGGCACACGACCTTCAAAGGTGCATCCAGAAAGCAAGACACAGAGCAGGTGGCCAACGCCAAGTGAGTAGACAGCAGCTCAGTAGAGGGCTGTGCCACTGCTTCCCCAGCACACAGCAGGGTTGGGATGTGCTTGGGGCCCCTGTGGTGAATGCCGGTGCCCAACAGGAAACCAGCTCTCTTCACAGACACTAACTGGACAGGAGTAGATGCTCCAAGTATTACCCACACAGGTGGTATGACTCTCACTTTCTCCTCAGGATTTCAAAAGTCTGTAAGAGTATAATTTTCACTTAGGGAATACCATGGAAATATTGGGCTGTAGTGGCTGGAATGAAGCATTAGTTTAACAGCATGAAATCAGAGATGATATTACGAGCAGATATGGTTGAGGGTATGCTATGAGAGGTTAAAAACCCCAAAAAGCCATGATAAGTAAATATCTCTAGGGGAAGGGTTGAGGATGAGGTGGGAGATTCCAGCTAGGTTGATGCTTCAGCCTAAACATTTAGAGGAAACTGCAGATGTTTCAGGGTTTATTTTGATATGCAGAGCTCAAGTTATATGTCTATATAACAGATGGCAGTTTCTGAGTCACTGAACATTATTATTTGGCAACAAACTTATGCTGTCTCAACCACTTCTCAAGGGATTCTTGCCACAAACTGCCGTGAAAGTGATGTGTATTCTGCAACATTCAATTGCAGAGTTTCTAAACCATCAAGCAGAGCTCCATATAACTGCAGACACATACATTATTTAAATAAAAGATCTAAAGTAAACTTGGCATATATCAGCCTGAGTCAGAGAAACCAACACTGGAGTCCAGAAGCCCACCATTTTGTGTGTATTTCTGATTTATTTATGCTTGCACTTCACTACCTCCTAACAGATCAAATCATTATTTTGTGAGGAAGGTTTTTAGGAAACTCTAGTAAATATGACATGGGAATTAAATCTTAACACCAAAGTCTGGCACTGAAAGCAGCTTTCTCTTTAAGATACTTTCAAAAATGACAGTGACATCCTATTTATAGATTGATTCCAACAATGCTACTATGAGTTTTATACATCCTACACAACAAGTTCAGAAGGCCAGATACCCAAAAGGATTCAAGTACCTAAACACTTCCTGATTTCATTTAGTCTAAGTTTGGTTGGATTTAGGTACCCAAACACTTTACAGGATCTGGGCCCTTATATCTCTGTAAGGCTACTGAAGGTATTACTCTCACAGACAGGATTAAGAAGTCCCAGCTCCAGTCTCATCTTCAGTTTATTAGGCTATAACCTTTTCTCAATTGCATCAAAAGAGTTAATAGAAACAGCAAATGACTTTTCTGTGCTAAGTTTTTTTTTTATCACAGCAGTCTCCCAGAGTGTGTCTACTTTGCAGAGCTAATAATAGACAACATTCCTACAGGGACATAATTCATGGGGCTGTACGCACAAGGCACGCACCAAAACCTCATAAAGCACTAAATGAATCACACTCTGAATCAAAACAAACAGGCTGCACACACTGCACAGTGAAATGTTCAATACAAGCTCTCTGCACAACAGCTGCATATCTGAAACCCTAAAGGGGAGAGAAATGGTAGAGGGTAGGCAATAGCCAAATGATTGGATATCATCTCTTGAGCAATGAGGTTGCTGTTTGTGCCTCTGGTAACTCCCTTCTGCCTGTTATACATTTTGTTTCTATCCTGCAAAGACTGTTGACTAGGAAGAAAAGGCAAACTATGAACAGTAAAAGCAGAGACTATTCAGAAGAGGTCAGTATGTTGTACTTAAACATAGGAAGAGGAAATAGAGAAAAGGGGAAGGATGGCTTCACTTAAAGCAAAACAAACCTTCAGAGCTAAAGCAACTTTTTCAGGAGGAATGTCCTCTTTCCTCCCTCTCCTCTACAATGCTATGCAGTTTGTTGAGTGAAAGTCTGCTGGATGAAAGGCTTCTTTCTCAACAATATGACAGTGATATCTTGAGCTGCTCATAATGGAATACAAACATTTTTTTGTAAACAAAGTCATAGTTTGTAGGCAAGTATGTATCTAGAAAGTGATTACTTCTTTCAGTGCTGCCATTTAAGTCATCAGTTTTGGCACAAACCTGCATTTTTGAAAACCAGAACCAAGGCATCCTGTTACACAGAAAAAAGACATTATGTTCCAAGCTGGAAAAAACAGTCTCCCTTTCCTCCAGATTTTGTCTATCAAAACAGAGCAACAAAGCTGTGTAACCTTGATTTTGTACACTGATGTCAAGGTGACTGTATTATATATTGTTCACTGCTATAGGTATGGAAAAGGACCTACTCCATTGACATAGTGATAGTTTAGGAAAGGAAACAGCTAAAAAACACTGATCTAAACTACAGCATAATAAAAACATGATTATCATTGTGGATAATTAACATATAGGAAATGTTTGGGTTTTGTTTTTAAACTTTGTGCTTTTCTTCTCTATTTATTTTATGCATTTTTATTTTGATCTCATGATAATTCACAGATGACAAAAAATTCTGGCTGATTCAAGGAACAACAACTCTATTATACAGGCAGCATCACAGCCTAATCTCCATCGCAAAAGTACATGGAGAGAAATCTTGTCCTTTCTGAAATGCACAGGAGTCCATCACTGAGTTCAATAGGGACAGAATTTCAGCCATCAGCTGATGGTGATTTCTAAACTGTAAAATGAGGCAGACAGCCTAAAACTTTACCAGTTAACATCAAACTGTGCTTCTAGAAAAGAATTTTATGTTCATCAAGTTTTGCTGTTTGAGGAGCTTGCAGTAAAAGCACATTATATGCATTTCCAAAGCCAAACTTCATGAGCACACCTTCTTTAATTGTGTACATGTGCACAATTAGATGATTTTAGGGCCAGCCCTTTGTGATCTTTGTTTCTTCTGCAATGTTTATGACATGTCCCTGGTTAACAAAGTGTCCAACTACTCTAGAGTCACCAAACATTTTCTGATTTGATTTTGCAGAGGCACACAGTAACAGACATGAGATACTCCCCAAGGATTTTGTCTTCCCAAACTTTCTCTTCCTCCATATTTTGTGCTCAAGTATTGATGTGCATCTCTACTGATATATCAGCTTGCAGCCAAGCTTTGGCTAGAAGGAGTATTAGCAACAGTTCTTGCTGTAGACACATCACTTTGTACTTTTTTTTTAACTGCCTTTTTCATCCCCAGCAATTAGAAAGCAAACTAAAACATTGATGCACAGGCTAAAATAGATCACTGATGTCTACAGAACCCTTTGAAAGGAATGGGTGTTTTCCTCCCATAAGGCAAACCACATAATCTGTAGCACATTCTTTGGCCAAGTAACATGCTCCATCTCACTTTAACAGAAAGGCAGTGTAAAGCCACCTCACCCTTTTTCATCACTACACACTTTTATAGTTGTTCTGTTGCTGCTTCAGATGTTGTAAAATGCACCAGTTCAGTCAAGTCTGCATGAAAACAGGCATAAGAAATTCAATACCCTTCTAAATTTTTTTTTCTTCCAAACTCCCATCAGCCATCATTCCATCTCTTCACAAACAGCATCCAGATGTTAACAAACATACTGTTTTTCAGTGGCACAACCTCTTCCAATTCAGCTTTTTCTATCATTTATTTTGTCCACCCTGCAGCCTTTGTTGATTGCTCATATTTCCAGCTTACCACAAAATATGTTGCATGAGTGTCAACAGAAGAATTCCTTTAATATGAACCAAAACAACACTATTTGCTCCAAATCCAGGGAAACAGAACTTGCATTTATATTTATGCTCATTGGAGCTCCCACTGATATCTTTCTGGATGGAAGTTTAATGTGGAGCATCACTGAGTGTTCCAGTTGGATTCTAAAAGTGAACATCTATTTTCAGAATTCCAAACAACAAGGAGACTGAGGATCTTTTAAATATTTTTAAAATGTGCTTCTTTTGGTAGAAAATAATTCCCCAGATCATGAACTATGGATTTTAAGATCAATACAGGCCTGATAAGGTTGACAAGTAACAGAAGTAAAATATGCTTCACCTTGCACAGGCTTTGCAGCATCACTGAACACATTAATGCTTCTACATATTTTAGAAAGCCTCCTGGGTTAAAATTATGGCCATGCTGATCTAAACTAGTTAAAGGGTTTAATAGCTATATGGGAAATATGAAAATATTTTGTCACAATTCCCATAATTGTGCATATAGCAATAAATAGGGGTTTTGAACCTGAGTTCAGGGGACTCTGGAGACTTGCAGACTACTTCTAAGAGGTCTGTTTAAAGCAATAAATAGCAGCAAGAGTATCTCTTCTGGGTTTAATTCTACCAGCCATTCATCCCCATCTCTGCTGATCAAAAGTGCTTGAGTTGACTGGCACAACCTAAAGGAGAATTAATTAGGTTACTTTCTCCATGGACCTGACAAGAGAAAACTTGACAAAAAAATATTGCTAGAAAGTAGTGACCTATTTCCAGAGTCCTGGAATTGAGGATGAAACAAGGGAGGGCTCCCCCAGCAATGTATTACCTTCTCAGGATGGTTCCTGCAGAGAACTTCCTACAGGTTTTTTAGAAAGGCTGACAAAGTCTGAGGAACCAGAGAGTTTCTTAGGCAATCTGAAAACTGCAAATACCAGAAGTATTGTACCTTTGAAAACCAGCTCAGGAACTGAGATGTGGTGCAAGTCTGAGCCAGACTTGCTAACCGGATGATGGCTCTCCTGTTGCATTATCCTGCCGAGATGAGAGCGATCTTGCATACAATTGAGAAAGTCACTTGTCTGACTGTTCTTTGTGCCACAGGACTGAGGCTTGCTGTGAGGGGTTAAACCCTTGTCTCCAATGAATATTGTTTAATGAAACTATTACGCATGCCAGGCTTACTAGCCAAAGCTGAAGACCTGAGAAGAGCCAAAGGCTTACCCTGTTTCAAAGCCATGACAAGGGCCTGCAACATCAAGATGATCAAGAAAACATGGAACAAACAGACTGTGGACAGCTGAGGCTCTCCTGGCATGTGGAACCACAACAATGTACAAACTGTGTCCTCAGGCCTGATGTTCAGACCTTTCCTCAGAGGAATTCACTGCCAGAGCATGTGCTACTTACAAATACCCAGGATCAGAAAGCAGCCTCTGTCTCCCTCATGGAACTGCAAAACGGGTTTGAATCAGATCTATCCCTAACCTAAATGCATTCATACCAACGTTTTCAAGTTCTTCTTAAACTTTTACCAGCCTTGCAAAAGCATTTCTGCTAATCAGACAGTAACAGCTCAGCTGTCACCACTGTCTCCAGATAGACCCCCAGTGGGTGCAGCACCAGCCCCTGTGCTGCCCACAGGGATGCTCAGTGCTGCTCAAGGTCCCACCTGGCATCTGCTCCCTACAAGGACTCTCATGCTGTGTGCTGTCACTGTCTTCTATTCTGAGATGGTCCATTTTTCATCTTAAATGGGTTTAAACTGGTTTGGGGTTGCTAAAGTGGTTATGAGCCCACCAGTAGAGCCAAAACAAATTCAGCCAAAGTCCAAGAAGAAAAAAAGTCATGGTTCAGCTCTCTGGCTTTATTTCTCTGAGGACTTTGCTAATGAAATTGAGAAAAAATTAAATGAACTGTAATTATTTAGATAATGAAAATTATCATTCCAACCAGCCCCTAGAGTTGCCTGTAAAGTCTGAGACCCATGGGCTACATTTCGCATTGACACAGTCCTTGGGGCAAACAAGCTCCATGTCAAAAAAAATCAGAAGAAGCAAAGAAAAACCAATGAAAGAAAGTTAAAGCAGAGTAGTGACAGTGCTGTCTTTGCATGCAAGCCCTGTGCTCGGCCTCAGCGTAGTAGGGAGAAATAAAACCCACATCAAATGTCTTGCTTACACTCCTCTGCTCATGCCACAGTTTCAGGGTTGCTATTTGTTTACCCATGAGAGCAACTGACTTTCCCCATAAAATTATTCTCCCTGCCCAATCAAGACAGAAACTTAGCAGGAATATGAAATGAGATTGCAACTCACATGCAGTAGATGCTGTGCTATGAAAAGCTAAATAAAAGTCAGTTGTGACACAAGTGAGATTACAGGAAAGGCCTCCCTTCTTTTGGTTTGTTTTTAAACAACTTGTGCTCTGCAGCTGAATATTTAACAGAAAGGATCAGTATAAAGTGATCACTGACTGTATGTAGAAAAGGACCAGATGCTATTGGGTTTCACTTCCCTGCACAGGCAGCATGAAAAGTTTGAATATTCCCCCCAATAAAAAATGCAAAGTTTAAAACAACTCTAGGCTGTAATCACTGCTTATATTCCTACCCCCACAAATGTAACAGTGTTTACTACCTTTTTTTCCCCAGGAGTAAGATTTCAAATAATTGACTACTCTTCTCACTTGTAGTCTTAAAACTCTGTTCAAGTCTTTATAGAAAGACCCCATCAAATTTGATTCTGTTCACTTCCTTTCCAATTACATGGTCTTCTGCCAAACTGTTCATTTATACCCAAGAAACAGCTCCAAATGAATCTCTACAAGGAAAAGTCTTAAAGGTGATCAGCAATGCCTGTAAAGATATCAGGGGGAAACTCCAGGTTTAACTCCAGCTAAGAGGACACACTGAGCTTTTGTTGTCAAGTTAGATGTAGAAACATGGAGAACCAACAGAGAAAACCAACAAGGTTCACAAGATTATCTCTAACCCCATAGAACCATGGCTATAAACAGGGAAATCTCAAGACTTTCCAACAAGGACAGCAAAATTGGATTTTGCCTCCTGGAATATGGGGTTTGAACTGAAAGTTGAGCTGCTCCTACCACAGGAAGAATAAAAGAAAATAGGCACAAGTGGGACACAGAGGCAGAGAAAAAGACCTGGAAACCTTTGACTATCTGCTGCCCTAAAGAGAGAAGGGTAAAGTTGTTGGTCCATAATTTTGCATCATACCTCAGATAACCTATTGCACTTCCCTCAGCACAAGGACCTTGGTGGCCTTTGAGGCTCCCAAGCAATAAAAGTAGGAATAGGGCACTTTTGTTTGTTTGCTTTAGCTTGTGGGTTTTTTTCCTGCCCAGAGCAACTTTGACATCTGAAGAAAGGTCTGGGTTTGTGTGGCAAGGTTTTGGTGGCAGGAGGGGCTACAGGGGTGGCTTTCCCTATAGCCAGTGGAGTCAATGGCAGCTGGCTCCAGGAGACAGCCACTGCTGGCCAAGGCCGAGCCTGTCACCGACAGTGGTGCCTCTGGGATAACAGAGTCAGGAAGGGGGGAAAACCCTGTAACTGCAAGCAGAGAGAGGAGGGAGAACAGGTGAGAGGAAGAATTTTAGAGTGACACTTGGTATCACCCCTTCAGCTGTGTCTCCTTTTTGGTTCTTGCTGAGCCCTGTTTGAATGTTGTTTATGGCAGAAGTATTATTCTACACCAGCAAGAAAAGTCACTTTTCAGTAAATCAATAGTTGACTGCCTGCATTTTGCATGTGAAATTGTTAAGCTAGATCCTTCCCCCTTCTGTATTGCCTACTTCATATAAATGATTCATGAGTGTTGATTTGATAGTTGGTTTGGTTTTGTGTTTTGTGGGGATTTTTTAAGAGTATGCAGTTATTCCACAAAAGATTATATAAAATATTCATTAGGTTCAGGAAAAATACACCTGCTGTGTGGTTGCATTACCTACCAAGTCTTACCTCAGCTGGACTGATTTGTTTATTTTGGCTCTGTTTTCCTAACGTTTCACTCTTTCAAGGCACTTAACATTCTAACCAAGGAAGTTAAAAGACTGAAGTCAATGAAATCTGTTCAAAGTTTTCACCTTTACTGTTTTCCAGATATTCACAGATCACAAATCTTGATCTGATCAGAGCCAGATGGCATGAGTATGCCTAATCCATTATACTAAAGGTTTTGGAGGGGATTAAAGTAAAGTAAAGAGCACACACCAAAGAAGAAAAGAAAAAAGGAAGAAAAGTTTTCTTTTTGCTTGCACTGAAAGAAACAAACCAACACTGAAAATGCACCAAAAATAACTGTCTTCTCTTTGTTAGAAGGCCAATGTTAATGGCATAGTATGTTTATTTGAGTGCATGTATGAAAATACCATGAGATGATGACAAATGAATAAGCTTTGCCAGACCCAAGTTTCATCTTTGCCTACCACTGCTCCCAAAGGCGACCAACTGTGCAGTTATCATTCCATTACACTGATGCATTACTTTTGCTCCTTTTAGGTGGTGAAAAACTAGAAGCTTCACCAACTGAAAATAGTTTTGTTCATTAAAAGCAATCACTTGGGTTGTCTACTTCATATTAGAATGAACTTCCAATAGCCAAGGGCTTAGCAGTAGTTCTTGATGAACTGATCTGTTAGGATGGATGTCTTTGGTATCCTTATCATCTAAATGAGTGATTAACTTTTAACCTCCGATACTTCATATAGAAAACCCTTAATTGCATTGTTGTTGCATTATAACATGAGTGTCCTCAAAGCATGGTGTTGAGTGTGATGACTATCTTTTTCACTCTAACACTTGGTGGTTTAGCTATTTTTAAAAAAACACTACTACATGACTAACAAAATAATTGCATAATGATGCTAAATAATACTAAATCAAAATAAATTAAAGCTTTCTAACAATGTTTTTGGAATAAACCCTGAAATGGCTGTTATACACTGACCTGCAGTTATGGGGATCTGAGGGAACAGAGTCACAATTGCTGTTTATCTTACAAGATAGAAGGAGGAGAGAAACAAAATGCAGCTTTGAACAATCCATGCATCACTACTGATGGCTGCACAGAACCACAAATATCCCAGCCCCACAGACAATCACAGGAAGACCACAGAAACACTGCTGAACAAGTTGTACCCACCAATCCTCAGCCCTCTCCAGCCTGGCAGGCTATGTGGCTGATTCTGGCGGTGGGCAGGTCTGTACAGTGCAATCAGGCTTCAAATACACTGCACAGCCACTACCCCCCCACACACACACACCAGGGAACCTAATTCCAGAAGGAAAGAGAACAACTTCATTCAATTTACAGGTCAGAAATCCTCATGGACCATTCATAGACAATTTGATCTGAGTGACCATCCTTTTTACGGATAACACACAAGTAGGATGAAAAAATAAAACTTTGCGCACTAGCTGCCTGCTTTTGAGTTGTAAACTTACAAGCAGACTTCAACTTATAAACGCTCCCTACATACAAATTCTGGGAAAGATTTTTGGAACACAGGTCTGCAGTTGGGATAGAAGTACAAATGAGTCACTTTTTATGGGTTACATAAACTTTCATTTTTACTAAACTGTTTTCTGAAAATGCATTTCTCTTTTTCCTACTTGCTGATGTTGACTGGGCATTGTTTTTGTCTACCTGAGAATAACAGTTGTTGCTATTTTTGTGGCAAGTTTTGTTTTCACATTTTTGGTAGTAACAACAAAATACTGTTTTCCCAGCACTAATCAACCCAACTTATCATGGCTCCAGAGCTGACAAGTTGTGGCTTCTCTATGGGTACAGTTAAGTGTATGCTTTTCAGCTAAGCATAATAATCATCCTGCCTCTCAGCTGGATTTCACTTACAATATACACCACCTAAATCCAGAACAGCTTCTTGTAACCACAATCAGAATCTAGCCCAGACAGCTAATTCGGGAAAGGAACATAAATACCACAATAGTATTCAATATGTCAGGGACAGCACTGTTATAATATATTAACACACTACAATATGGTGAAAGAGAACCTGCAAGTTGGTAAAGACTTTCCACTTTGTTCTGCTTTGGTGGAGCTTGGCATATACAAGTAGAGAGATATGGTACACGGAGTGTGTGGTTAGGTGGTCAGCCTCATGTGTGGCTTGGCTCATTCAATAAGACCAAATGGCCTTGCTTGGACACAGCCTAGAACATACATGCAGGGAAGGATGGGGACCAACAGTGCAGTTGTCCTTAAAGCTTCCTCCATACCCATTGCAGGCAGCAGCACAGGGCTCACAGCAGCCCACACAGCTGAGGTGGGGCAAAGGCTACACGCTGACCTGATCCAACCCTCCACTCACTCTTCCCAGTGCCAACACACAAACCAAGGCACTCACCCAGGAAAAGCTCAAGGCCATTTCTTATCTCTCTTTGACAAACCCTTTCTACTCACCATGAGAAGGGCAAGTGTGAAAAGTGACAGCAGGGAAGAGGCTGAAGGATATTGTCCTCATGGGAAACAGTCCAGTCTACTCTCATATTGTGGAGGCTCTGTTAGTTGTGTGGGACAATTACAACTGGAGCCACTTCATCAGTTTTTGCATCCTTTGTGTTCCACATCAACTAAGAGTGTGCTACTTTTTGTAGTGGAACCTAACTTCGTGTGATGCACCAGCATTTACAATGGCAGCACAAAGCATTTAAAAGCTGCAGGTATCATCTGCTCCTCACTGAGCCTTGAAAATATGATACTGGTGTCCATGTCTTCCCTTTGCCTCACTGCATACTTTGAGGTTACTCTTGAAACTCTAGTCCTTTACTTCAGTCAGGAGGACAGCTTATCTCAGTATCTTGTATCAGAAATGGGGGCCAAATACGACCACGCAATTGCAAGTCAGTTTGAAACTTAGGAGGCAAATAACTCTGAAATGCATTAAAATTGGGTATTTCGTTACTTGCCTGCCTGCCACTCTTGGACTACTCCTATAATTTTCCAATACTGAGCCCTTAGGCCTCCACTAAGCTGGAAACCATGTGTGGTATTTTGACTACACGGTAGGTTTTCCAAAATAACTGAAAGTAAGAATTAAATGAATCCTAGATGAAAGGTAATGAGTCTAGACTCATGGACTACAAGATCTGGTAACAATTCTAGAGAGAATCACCCCAATTTGAAGCAAAACAAAGCTTATTCATTCCCTCCATGCTCAAGCAGCTGGGGCCACCATGATCACTGTGAGGGAAAGGAAGGGAAGGAAAACCAGAGCGCTCCCAGTGTCATCACAGGGCCGACCAGAAAGGGAGCCAAATTCCTTTATTCCTCAATTTTAGCCATTACAGTCCATTCTCCCTTTAATTCTCTCTAACTGGTAATCAGCCATGCCTCACCACCCAAGAATGAAACTGCCCTACAAATATGTTACACACTAATAAAGGAATTCATATTTTTTTCCATCATCTCTGTCCTCCTATTTTTAGGAAGTTGGTTTGGCTCTTTTTCCCCTGCCCTCCTTGCCAGTAATATTTGTCCTTTTTCCTACCCAATTCCTTGAGCACATTTCAATTGAGGCTCTAGCCATCCTTCTCCCTCTTGCACACTCACCTCTTTGCACTTGTTTCTCTAACTATAGTTTCTACGCTTTTACATAAAACAGGCTGTCACAAACTAAGTACCAAGAAGCATTGCCTTAAATGCAAAAATGATGTTTAATGAAGTAAGTGGACAGGAGACAAACTCCAAGGAGACAAAACTGCAGCTACACAGCCCACACTGAGGAATGTCTCTAAATACTCATGAATAAACAAGATGTAAGGGAAGCAAAGGCATTCAGTCACAAAGATGGATGAAGTAACAGTTTCTTCATCTCAGCTGCTTGGCCTTTAATATATCCATGAGATGGCAGCAAGCCTTGGCTTTAGTACAGCTTGAGCCTGCAAGGATAACAGTTTGTATCTCTGCCTTGTGGGTGCCAGTTATGCCTTGTCAGACAGTAGTGTCGGAACGTTTGCAGGGTTTTGCCTTCAGAATGAAGGAAGCAAATAGTTGCATGCAATTGTCAGACACATCCAAGGTTACACTAGTAAAGTCACATAATAATAGTAGTTATTGTTATTCTTTCTCTAAATGGACACCAATTAGCCTTGGACTTTGCTGACAAAACCCCTCTGTTCAAAAATAGGATCTTTGAACCTTGTGTTCAGTAGTACAACTCCTCAGCATATTGTAATGTGCCTCATGAGTCACAGCAGCTGAGTAAGAGGTAAAGACCCAACACTGACATCTTGTCTGCTGTTACAGCTGGGCAGTTACGAACATGGGCAAAGCAAAAGTTATAAGATGAGGCAATGATCTTGCCACTTTGCCAGAAAGCAAATGGATGAAGCTTTCTTCTTGGAATACGAGTTAACAGAGATGTATGGATTCAATTAGCCCCTGCCCAATATGAATGGTGCATAATTTACATTTACATCAAGCTGCCCTATAAATCTGATAGCTTTGCAGTCATCTGCCTGAGTACCTTAGCTGCCACTCCAACTGACTGCCAAAATGTTCTGTCTATTTACGTAAGGACAACCAAAGGGAGTTTTTTTCCTTTGGTTCCTATGTCCTTTATTTTTTGCTTCAGAAAGGTTACAGAATTTTCCCATCTTTCTTCTCCCGCAGTTTCTATTAGAGGGAAAAAGAGAGAGGAGGAAGAATATGAGAAGAACAGCAGAAAGAGGGGAAAAAGGTGTCAGTGTCTCAAACATGTTCTCATGTCTTTAAAATGCCAGGAAAGAAGGATAACTATTTCCATTTCAATTCTCTCCTCCAGTTTCAAGCACTCCATGGGAAAAGAGGTGATGACTAGCTGAAGGCATTAAGAAGTATATCATGAACAGCTGAAGCAGGAAACCTGATGGTGTCTGAAACATCAGCAAGGTTTCCTCTCTCAGGGAGTTGGAAATTGTGATCCTTCTCCCACTTCACTGCTTACAGGGAATGTCATTCCCAATTCACTGTACAACAAGTTTTGGGGGAAGCCTTTCTCCATTGATTTTCCAGAGGCGTCTACTCACAGTCACATCTAAGTACCACTCATGCAACTCATTCACCCCTAGCATTAGTCCCTCTCCCTTCTTTTGTTCCCTGATTGATCCAAGGAAAGCAAATGAGATAAAGGCACATTGCAAACAACAGTTGTTCACTGAATTACAAGGACTTTGGCAAACTCAAGCTGAACATGAATCTGGTAGGGCAAGAATTTTGCATGAAGATTCTCTGCTGGAACACTCACAAGAAAGCATGAAAGCCTTTACAGTAAATAACCACTCAAAAACACAACAGAGAATTATTCCTATTAGTGAATGATGCAGCATAATGAATCCTCAAAGCAGCCATGAAAAATATACTCCATGGCATTCTTAGCATGGTAACATTGGCAGTTGAAAAGCTCATTGTAGGGAAAGGTCAGGGGTTTTTTATACCCTTTTCCCCTATACTCTTAAAAAAAAAAATCCAGGGGATATTCAGACCCTTTATTACCTGTTAGTTTAAGTTTACTATACTTTTTTTTTAGTTGCATTCCATGGTCCACTTGAAAGTGGTTCATAGATTCCCAAAAAAACACCACCACCTGAGTGGAAAACTCACAGCTGTAAGCCATTAAATCTTCTCATTACAAACCATTGCTTCTGATATGAATTAGAGCTCAGATCTTGCAAATGATCTGTCCTATAATGAGAAGAAACCGTAAGTCCTTCTGCTCCAGAAAAATATTTTGGGGTGAATTTATTTCAGAGCAGCATTTTGCCTGGAGTTGCAGAGGACAAACACACTCAAGGCAACGCACCCGGCATGACTTCGGGTGCCGCTACAGTGAGTAGTGTAACATGCCCTGTATCACACCTGGGACAGCAGCAGAACCTCCCAGTCACTGCTTCCACTTTTGTCCTCTTGCACAGATAAAAAGTTTGCCACTCTCTATCCACAGTGTCTGCCAGTTGTCCCTTGTCAGATCATCTTCTCAACTCTGAATTCAGAGCACAGAGCCTGTCAGATACACCATAAATCACCCTGTCACCTTGAGGGAGAAAGCCTCGACCCTTTCACCAGGCAAGCACCTGAGCGCTGCCCTCAGCAGAGAGGCCGCTACAGTGGCAATCAAACACATCAGCTCACCCAGCCAAGAGCCTGGCAAAACCACATCTCTGTCCCTCGCATGCCACAAGGTATCTTCTGGTGTTCAAGGTAGCTTGTAAGGAGGCTTGATTTCATGTTTATACTAATTTGTGCATATGAATAAGCTACATGTATACATTATCTTTTCTACATTTTAACAGCCAAGTATTTCTGAGTGAATATTAAAGAGATGTTAATAACATAGCAAAGCTAATTAAACATTGAATGTGTTGCTATGTAGCTAGCATTTTAAGGAGAACTGCAGCTGCTGTGATGGGATTTCATTTATGTGCAAGAAAACACCCTCTTAAAATAATCAGAAATACATTATTAAAAAAATACAGTATCACACCATTTTGGCTGTCAAAATAATAAAAAATCTGATGGGAGAAAAATCAAGCCATGGACAATTACATAGAAAAGCTCCAATTTACACAAGGAGGTGATGCTTTTTCCTTATACCCTAGATGATTGTGTCTACAATAACACTATTTATGATGGATCTGGATGCACTCTTACATGTAAAAAATAGAGATAAATACACATTAATAAAAGCACAGACAAAGCACATCAGCAGATATGCTAAATATCTCTCAGTTGTCAAGACACAGCAAATATCAGAGATAGCAAATATCTTTTGAGTTCAGTAAATAGCTACTCTGAACATTAACAACAAGCACAGGCAGGCAATTTCAACAAAGACTAAAGCAGCAGGCAAGTCCTACTGCTCTCAGCTGCCTCTCCTACTAAGCATTCTGTAGCATCATGTCCAAGTGTTATTGTCCTATTCTTTACCTACATAGATAAAACAGGTAGATCAAAGTCTGAAATACAATTTTCCGTATGAAATGTGATTGCCAACTCTACTTTGTAAATTCTATTAATGTAGCAGTGCAAAATTCCATGTCTTATTGTAATTTCTATGTGAACCATTAACTCTAAGCCTTTCCTTTTTTAGATTACAATCTCTGTAAATACCTTTCAAAATGTGAAAATAAACCTCACTTGTCATAGCTTGTAGTTCTTCTCAAGCATCACAACAGATATACTGCAGCCCTACTGACCCTGGCATCTCATACATGTGCCTTCCAATAGCTGTGCAGACTTCAGTGGATTTACATAACTAAAACATCTGCAATTTATGCAGCTCAGGAGATGAGACAAACACCCAGTTAAATGCCGCCAAGTAGGATCAATTCATCTAGGAAGAAATGGTTAGTAAAATTAAGTATGAAAACCAGATATGGCTGTATCCACAGCAGAGTCAGATCTGATAAATAGCATAGGGGCTACATTAAAATGGAGAAAACTCATAATTTAAAGCTATATTGGTTCTTCAGGAGAAGCCAAAACTTGCCTCTTTCGTTACAACAGCATACAAAAGGACAAGAGCAGATCCCACAACCTCACAGTGTTACTGAGGCACTCTGAACTCTTGAATGATTTTTAAAGTGATGGAATATATTCAAGCAGGCTGAAGTACAGCACTCCCAACTTCTTCAAAATTGTCTTTGAAATAAGATGTTAGCACACAACATTTGAGCAAAAGCAGACTTTCATAGTGGAATGAACCACTGAGCCATTTAGAACAGAAGCAACAAGGATTAGATGCGGCTCATAAGGATGTCTTATATAAACAGAGTCAATCAGGTTATATCTCAGCATTTCAGGAGTCTTCCCTCTTCCAGACACTCCATCACCCCTATGGTGTAATAGGGAAACCTCCAGATGGGAGAAACATTTTCCTGTGCTGATTTTCAGTAGTCTAAAGATTCACTACAGGGTTATTTTCACCGATTGCCTCCCACAGGTCAAACCCATCCAGTTAAGGTGTACATCTAAAATAAGTATCACTGTCATATTTCCCAAGGCAGTAAAACATAAGGAAGATTTTGCCAAAATTGAAAACAAAAACCCACTAAGATTGAATGCCAACATGCAAAACAGCTTAAGTACTAACCCTGCATCTCAAGATGGTTCATGTTCCTAAACTTGGGGCTTTGGTTGCTAAGTGAAAGATTTTCTTCATGAATGTATTTAAGGAATAGACAGTACGGTAGCCAGAGATGACTGCTTGCATTCAAAGCACAGCACCTTTTGCTAGAGACAAGCTACCACCTTCCAGGAGGAACAGTTATACAAGAAGAGAGGGCAGTTGCTGTGATTACACCCCTTGAGTGGACTGCAAGGATGGCATCTCCCACAGGAAAATGAGACAGTAAATGAGGTCCCATGGATGTGATCTACCATGGGTTGGTAGAAGATGGGTGTTTTAATGACAATTTTGCACAGAATACTTGCCTTGAACATTACAAAAAACATGACAAAGACTTGAACCTGAACTATAGTTGCTCTTTCTGATCTTCCCTCACTACATACTTAGCAGTGGGCCTTCAAACTCCCTGGCTTGAACCAGGAAATTCTACCTAAGAGCTAGAAGGCTCTGTGGCATGATACATGGGAGTGCAGAGGAGCCAGATTTGATTATTCTCAGCTGCTCTCCTGATGCTTGCAGAAAAAGCAAGGCTAAAAGCTCCATGCCCAAAGAGGAGCATATCTCTTAAATGTGGTTAGGAATGAGGCAGATTGGTTGATCCAAAAGACTAGAAATAGCATGGATGTCCCTAAGCCTAGGTGAGTCACTAGCAAAGTAAGTGCAGAAGATCATACTGTTAAGAACCATCTGATGCACTGGACTGCAGAGAGAGTTAATCAGCCAGAGCCCAGACCATCAGAGAAACAGACTACTTTTGGACTTAGAGGGACACAAAGGGAACCTGTGGCAAGAATTCTTCCAAAAAAACAGAACAGTTAGGTAAACGAGCCCACCTTGGCTTCAAAAGCAACATGAGCAAACATTTTTCTATATTAGCAGTGAAAAAAATTATGTACTTATCTTACACCTTTGTGCAAACATTAACAAAATGACCATGCTAAAGCAATGAGCCTAAAAATAATATTCATTAGAAATGGCACAACTGAGACCACGTATGACAGTAGGCTACAGTTTAACAAGTGTGGGTCTAAATCATTTGCAATAAAGTTTGAATTTAGAAATGTAACAAACAATTTCCATTAGCCCCAATTAAAGGCTTGGAGAAAAGAGTCAAAATCAAACACCTACTGTGAAAGCTATAGAATGAGACTGTGATCCATATTTAATACTCTTAAATTAAAAGACACCAGTGAGAATGGATGGTTGCCTGATGCATCTTCATTTGCTAGAAGGTTGAAAAGCAAGAGTATCTGCACTGCTACAAATTCACGTTTGAGTTGCTGAGGATTTAGAGAGCTATGAACATGCAAGATGAAACCCTGCATGTGGTTAGGAACCCCAAGAGCTCCCAGTGTCCTGGGAGTGATTCTGTGCATATGATTCATAAGATTCAAATGCCTGTTTCTTCATAAGATATATATATATATATATATAAAACACACCAAAACCACCACTGCAACTGAACTTGGAGTGGGGGAAAAAAATTCTTGTTCCAGAAAAGGTGTGAGATAATCAGGTACAAGGGCACTGATTCTGCAAGACGTGCAACAAGGCAACGAGCCATGTCAGCCATACACCCTGGCATGGCAGGGCACAAATGGACTGGCTTTATCCAGCAGCAACATGGCCCATGTTCCTGGGGAGACCAGAAGGTCATACAATAAATATCAGAGCACTCCCCTGAGACTAAATGAGGATAACAGACCCTCAAGGTTATTCTAATGCATCTGGAATTCAGCATCACATCAATGTGGATATTACATTACTGTCATTGACATGGCTGTTTCAAGAAGCACCACACAAGTATATTTTCAGTTTTAAGAGGAAGACCTGGCAGGAACAGACCTTCCATTGGGCAGTGTTCATGACTGGGACATAGGGTGCAGCCTTACTGCAGGAGGCATTTCCAAGCTGCTCAAGAGCCCCAAGTCTCCCCTGAGGGAGGGCCCCACTGAACAGCAAGTGATGGGAGACAAATATCCCTATCCATTTCCACGGGGCAAAGTGCACAGAGATATTTTGCAGCATTAATTTCTGACAAAGACAGCAAATAGAGCAGAACATGCAGAGCTAGTTGCTTTGTTGTTCTCAGAGCAGTCTACAAGCAATTCTGAGACACATTAGTGGTATCCTGCTCTAGGAAAATCAGGAGGGCAATACAGACTTGCATACCAGAAAACAAGCAAAACAACCTCACTGTAAGACTTGGACAAGCTTGGCAGAAGCAAAAGGAATGAAGGTGCATTTTTCCTGGCATAAAAGCAGACAAGCTCACGGTGATATATAGAATATGATTCATCATGGAACCTTGAAGTTCCCAGTTAGAAACCTGGTTTTGCATCCACTGAAAACAATGGAAAGACTTCCAGACACTAATCTAGGCAAGACATGGACTGAAGCCTTAACCAACACAAAGGCACAAGGAATTGGCTGATTAATATTCAGGCAGTTTAGTATTCATTTGAAAACTAGCATTTCTAGGAAAAGTTCCCTAAAAAAAGGAATTCCTACAACAGGAAAACATTTTCCTTCACCATTATATTTTTATTTAATTTGTTGTTAGATTACCTTTAAAAGCACTTTACTACATCTCTATGCAAAGAGAACATATACCATGAAACATTTCCTCTAGCTAGTTGCTCAATACTAGATGAGAAAGCTTGAAAATTGTTCTCCTCACCACCCCCTTTTCTTTTTAAAATTAGTGACTGCTTGTAGTGAGTACCATTTCAAACAGTTTTTGTCTGAACTAATCTGGATTTCTAATTAGGTTTGTGGCTTACATACAGTTTAGTTGTGTTTGTCTGAATCTTCACTGTTGTCTCCAGAGAGATAGTGGCAGCTCCTAGGTTTGCTTTACAGTCAAAAGAAGGAAAGACTTGACAAATCTTTGCCAAGCAGGAAAATTTCAAAATAGTTTTCACTAAACTGACCACATGAAATTAATACACTAACAATTTGGCAGAGATGAACTTCTACTCAGACACAACTATGATATTGTTGCAACATGGTCTCTTTGAGCAGAGAGATGTGAAAGGCTGTTAAAAGTACCTTAAAAGAAGCAGTTTGTCCAAGACTCTTCATTAACATTGATGTGCTAAACAGCTTTATGAAGCCATGTGGACACACATTAAGTGTCCGCAATGTATGGGCTATACCCACAACAGAAACCCTTCAGCACAAGGCTAGATAGACACCACCTCTGACCTGTACATTAGCATTTACAGAGGTTCACATCTGACAGCAACAACACAGCTCCATCCAGATTTTGGAGATGCCACATCTTGTCGAGCCACCCTCCTTCACTACTGCTACAACCACAAATGCATGCACTTGCATTAAACACAATAAACCTTGCCACTGTTGGGTCAGAGGAAAAAAACACTAAACACTGCTGCTGCCTACCACAATAACCCACACCAAGAACAGCACTAGGGGAGGCCACTCGAGCAGCTTCAAATCCTCATTTCCACATTCACCAAGCCAGGAAGAAGACAGCAAAGAGGCTTTGCACAAGGCTAAAACGTTCAGCTGTGCAGGTAACACTTGACTCTTTAGCTTTCAGATTTCAAGCCCATCCAGCCATGCCCCACCACAGTACAGACAGGAATCATCTCCTGATGCCAGTGCCACTGGTATATACATGCTGACAATGCACAGCAGCTGCTGCCCAGGTTGCCACACTGCTGCCCAGACACCTGAGTGGATGAAGCAACTGGGGATAATGAGAGTCTTGTGGAGAGCTCAAGATTGCTGGCTGGGGTCAAAGGGCAAATGAAGCAGAGTGGATTGGCATGCAACCATGAAGGCATAGATGAGCAGAAGGCAGGATAGCTATAGAACATCTCAGTGGGCTGAGGATGCTCATCAGGCGCAACAGTCCTCATCAGCTTTCAAACAATTTGCCCCCCCTTTGAACATTGCCCAATTCCTAAAGCAATCACAAATGTCCTTCTGTGAGTCTAAAGAGTTGCCATCACAAAAATAAACCACATTTTCTGTTTACCACAGCTGTATGGCCTTGGACTCTGTCACTAAACACACCCCTCACATCAACTGAGGCAACAGGTCCAAATAAGTGTACTGCTGCTTATTCTTTTGTTTACAACTTATTCTGCCTCCGTCCTCCTTTGGCACTAAGCAATTATTGAGCAATAGTGCACATATCTCATATTCCCACTGATACAAGTTCAACACAGAGCACAAATCACAGAGACACATGTATCACGTGCACAAACCTCTGCCAGCCAGGGCTGCAATTCCTCAGTCTATGAATAGCTGCTTCACTGACTAGCAGGGAGCCCTGCATCAAGAAATACAAATTATCTAGCATTATTCATTACCACTCACCAAGGTTCCCCGATTTGAACACTGCTCTCTTAGCCATGTTGAGATGTCCTAGCCATTTTAAGACTTCATAGAAAGGATGTCCTGGCTACAAACCCATTCCACCAGTAAATTTTCTCTTATGAAGGATCTGTCATTCACTGCTACAGGAGTTTAGATCAGTCACTTCCATCTACATCTAGCTGTGAGGTTACTTTTTTTACAGCTTTGGAAGAGGGTTTCGTTATGGCTATTAATAGCTCTGAAGCTACACTAGTGAAACAGGGGACTCAAGGCATGATACATGATCCAAGCTACGAGCAGCTTCCCCTGAAGTGTCTGCTCAATTTATTGTCCACAGTAACTCCAGGCTTTACACAACTACCTTTAAGGTAACACAGCATCACAGAGATGGTGTGCAAACATTTGACATAACACAGATCTTCTCTGGAGAAAGTGGAAATCTAAACAGACAGAAATGTAGGAAATGCATAAATAAGTGATCCACCAGCTAAAAAGGAGAAGGGGGGAAGAATCCACATCCCCTCATATCCCTCCTTTGTGCAGTTTCCAGGGCACTGTCACCATTTGCTACATCTTTCTAAAGCAACTTTCAAGGAGTCTGCTAATTCCCCTCTACCTTCCCCCATGCCCAGAGCACACCATAAGGCATATGCTCTGGTGCTGTTACAGAGCAGCAAATAACAGAGTAGTCTGTGCAGCTTCCAAAGGAATTCCTGGTCTCTTACTCTGAATTTATTGTAATAGCAATATGTGTTTCCCGGTTACTGCTCTTTGCCATGTTTATACATCAAGAACAGATGATCATTTCACAGAAACCAAACAGCCTAAATGAGTGCAGAGACAAATTACCACAGAGCAAAAAACTTGGTGCAATGCATTACCAGAGTAGGTTAAATTCTTAAAGCCTTTTAAGTATTTAAGAAATATACACAAGCTGTTATTTATATGTAGGTTCCTATTTTTTCCATGTTAGACAATGCCCACCCAGTCATTTTTAAAATTAAACTCTGAGAAAGTAATTTGAAAGGTAAGGCTGGAACCTGCCCTCACTGCATGATTCTGTAATTAAAGCAGAACTTTGCACAGTATTTGCACAAAGTTCCACACTAACCAGCAACTTTTACATGGCCAACAGCTGTTCCATCCAGAACTCATCAGAGTCAAATGCAACAAGTCCAATACTTTGCTTAACATACTATTGAAATACTGCTGGTAATGAGACAGTTTCACATCTACCTTGAATGGTTTTGGGTTTGTGTATTGTATTCAAGCACCTACTGTTCAATTTTTTTCTTTGCTTTGCTAGTGTTGCTGATTTTTTTCCCTTTCCACACTAAACACAAATTAGTCACATCTGAGACATTCCAGCACATTAGTTTGCCAGCCATTAGCAATCTAAATAGAGTTCTGTGTAAAACTACCACTGTAGAAGCAAAATGCAGACAGATTTTACCAAAGCTTGCTCAGATAAAGAGGGATCCTTGAACTTCCTTGCAGGAGGCAAGCAAAATGCATTAGCTTGCACTCCCAGAATGCAAAGCCAAGGGGAAAACAAACAGCTAGCCTCACATATTGGCTTTATACCCTTTCCACACCATAAAATGACTAAGGCAACATGGAAGAAATGTTCTCTGTACCCTGCTGAAACATCAGCCTGCTTGTATCCTCATTTCCAGAGGCCTTTGCTTTACTAACAGGCACAAATGCATTGCTTCTTTTTGGCTGCCTGTATGATGTCCAGCATTTCACCTTCCTTAACTTAAGAGTTTCACAGCTTCCATACTGTCAAGGAATGCACTGAAAGGGATGCTGTGCAAGAGGGTGAGAGAGACTGAGGTGCAGTTTTGTGTGTAATATGATCTGCAGAATTCCCCACTGCATGCAGTAGGAATAAAAGTAGTCATTAGTGAGATGAATTATAAATTTTACACTCCTGTAGTCAGTTATTCAGCAGATCTTTCCAGAATCTTGGCAAAAGAAGTGTACTGCAGCTATGCATATATATTATACTTAATGATGGCCATTAAGTCTGCAGTCACAAGATTCAGTTTGCCTTTTGCAGCTAAATTTGTACCGCAGTCTCCCAGATTCTACAATAGTTACTGACAGGGTACAAAATAATAGCCCTGTGGAATCGTGACCCTGGTTAGTAAAGGGGTAACTGCACTCCCCTCTTCATCTTCATTGATCCCCATGGGTTTATACCAACAATAAACTCTGTTCATTCTTTGAAGATGAAAGGTGCTATAAAGTGCACTTTATTAAAACCACTATAAAGACTTGTTATTTTGCTCATATACCTGCTGAGTGATGGTTTCCAGAAGTCTAACTGCACCCCTCCCAAACACACACACACATTTTATTTTCTGGCTTGGAGAATTCCTCTTAAAATGCAGGCCACTTTTCCAGCTTTTGGTGTACAGTTTCTTGTTTGCTTCAGGACCACAGGCCAGTCTTTCTAGAACCCAGACAAGATGTGTGGAGATACATGTTTACAAGTGGTGCAGCATCTTAAAAGGCTGAGATGATCCAGCTGACCAGGTACATAACCTGATGATGATCTTAACTAGGCCTTGGGTTCAGATATGGCAGTGCCAAATTCTCACCATCTTTGACACCAATCAAAAGTCTCCCATGATAATTCTAGCAATGATCACCTTTCCCTGCATGTCTTTCTTTACATAGGAAAAGTCCCAAGAAGCCTGCAGGACCATTTTTTAACTTCTACTGAAAAATTTCTTCCCTCTTTTTCCCCTTTGGTGCAGAACCTCTGAATCACTGTTTCCCAAAATAGTGTCCCAAAACTCACAGGGGGGCTTACTCTTTTGAGGCTGATTACAAAAATGTTAGTGCTAGCAAAAGAACAGCCCAGGTTTCTGGTACCTGCAACGTGACATAAATCTACAGTCAGTCAGGTCTTCAAAAAGGATGCTATCCCTAGGTATTCACCTTTAAAAACAGTACTCTTCCTACCAAAATCATCTGCTTCACATTTTCAAGCTCTGTTGTATGGATGCCAAGAGTATGATTTCTGAGAAGAACTCAAGAACCTTGAAATTGTAAACCTACCTTCTTTTCTCCTCATTTAACAGCTCTATTATTTGTTTCAATTTCTCTGAGCATTAACCACCTAACTGGTTTCTCAGACTACATCTGCTAACCACCTTCACAAACCAAGTACTTCCACTATGTGCAGAGAGACTTATTCCTAAACAGAAAAAAAAAAGGCCAAAAGAAAAAAGAAAACACAAATCAAGACTTAATAAAGAGGAGTCAGGGAAAAATCACAGTTGTCTAGTACCATATGCAGCAATTAAGAAAGGAGAAACAAACTTACTTCAGCCACAAACACAGAAAAAACCAAACTGGAGCAATCGGTTATGTATCTCATTTTGTGTTCTTGTACAGCTCAAAGCAAGTCCAGAGTCTGATGAATGACAGCAGTTTTCATGGCATTTGACAGTCAAAAATCCCTGCCTCGATGACCTTTACGATATTCATGATATTTTTGCAGACATATCTTTTAACAGATTAATCAATACCTATAACCAACCTGTTTGCCTGTGATCACAGCCATCCATGAAACTGTTTGACTGCTCCTATTGCTTCTAATTTGGCAGTCAGAAGTGACCACAGCCTGTACCTCCCACCACCTCTGCCCCTTCTCCTAAGCTGCCAAGAAGTCAGGAGCTTTAGAGACGTAACGTGTTGCAATGACAATCCTAGTTCTTACAATTTGGTTTCCAAATTCCCTGTTCTTGCCTGAGTTTCTGTTAAGAATAAAGCTCAGAAAATCACAAAGAAAACCTTTGCAAACTACAGGCATGAGGAGACTTTTCTTGCAGCAAGTGTCCCTTGTAGCTGTATGCATCACCTCCTTCAAAGGCTGTTTGGAAACGACACTCCTTTCCTTTCTGCCAGAGTGGTTTCTTTGGAAACACAGACTTGTATAAGGAACATTATAAATTAACACATCTTAGTTGTCTTGCTGCTTCCTTCCACACCCTTATGCTTTTTAATGGCTTGCCAATGTGCAGATATTTTCATGAAACAATAAACAAAGGGGTCTCATGTCCCTTAGCAGATTTCCTTAATCAAGGAGGTTGGGTCTTCTATTTTGAGACAGAGCAAATAGCTAATCCAAAACAAACCCGGATCCACAGTGACAAAATGGAATTGAGGTTCTGTAAGTTTCAGACATTACTGAGCAACTTCCCAGAGAGCTGGCACTAGCCAAAAATGTATACAGATAACAAGATTTAAAGTATATTAACATATTTAAGCCATATACTTAAACCAGCTTTAAAGAACTCTGTTCTGTACTGCTAAAGAGATGAGAATAGGAGGTTTTCTATTCTCATTTCCATCTACTGCGGTTTAGGGGGGAAAAAAGAAAGCAAGAAACGAAGTATCTTCAGCAGTTGGTTTACTCCTTTTCTTTAGTAACCCTGACACAAACCAAACAGACTACATAGAACAGCACAGTAGGATAATCCACATGGAAATGGATGAGTGTGCCATGGAGTAGACCAGGGGTTTTTAGTTTATATATTTATGTTGTCATATGTACACACACACAGAGTACATAAACAGATTGAAGCTCTATACACAAACACACGTATTTGCTTTCCCTCTTTCCACTTAAATTGAATCTTGCTCTTAAATACGTAGGCCACACACAGAGCTCCCACAGATATCAGAGAGATGGCATATGTGCACCTCTGGGCTAAATCTGCTTTATCTAGGACACCTTAGGCATGAAGGCAAGCTTCATCTTTAATACTGTTTTACATTTCATTTTTATTTACTCTAAGTGAATGTTGATGACACTAAACAAACGTAAAGAAAAGCACGGGGTTTGTTTTGGATTCTTGGACAAACCTTTTCAAGACCTACATCAGTATACAATGTTGCATATTTTATAGAATATCGATTCCATCGTGAGCTGCACTTAAGAGGGCAGGGAGCAGAGAGAAGGCATCCAGGCCTTTATTCTCCAAAGTGAACTTTTATACACACACAGCTAAACTGCATTATAACTCTTATGAACATAGTGTATTTTTAAAATTAGTATTTTAGAAAGAAAAGGAACTAACAAAGGCAACAGGCTTGCAGAAATAAGTATTTTCCACTTTCATTTTACCAAACCTTTAAAGAATAAAAATGTTGTTTGGGAGATACAGAGAGAACTTAGAGATCCCACTCAAGCACCTGTGATATTAACACAGCTTACTTTCAGTTGCTCTGTATTTTAGCCAAAAGCACAGAAAAATAATACCTATTGTAGCCATACCTCATGCATTCATCCATTTACTTCAGCTCCTCCACCAGGACAGCAGAACTAAGTGTGCCCTCTGTGCTCTCAATTTATGTGCTCTTGCTACCCAACTGCAGATCATTAAGCTGCACACCTGCAGCAACTTAACTCCAAATTACTCAGCTCTTAACCCACCCCAGCAGCAGTGAAATCATCCGCTCTTCACACTGTCATTAAATATTGTCTTCTCATCATACTATTCTCTGCCAGCTTCCCTGATGAATCCAACCCATAATATTTAGCAGATAACTGAAGAGCAACTATTTGCTATACCAGCTACACACAAATATATAACTATTTAGGAGGGGGGGGGGAAAAGGTAATTTCCAGCTTAGGTGATGTGGATGACCATTGCATTGAAACAGGAGCAATCAGTTATGTAACTGCAAGTCCCTCAGCACTTCAATGTGTCGAAACATGCCAGAACTATTGGAAGCTCTGTCTTTTCACTAAACACCATTTTAACTAAAAATGCTTCTTATGGGGACAGCCTCTCCATGTGAATCTTGTGACTTTTAAATGCTGTCTGTATTTAGACTTTCTGGAAACATGTGCTGTTTATGTACTGCCTATATATGCAGAAAGAAATAGAGCAGATGTGAAGTTAGAGCTGCCCACCAGTACAAGTGTACTTGGTGGGGAAAAAAGGCTTTGCTGTGGGTATCTTTAGTATCACTCATTTCTAGAGATTTCTGTTTGCACATGGTTTTATGGCCTGTTCTGTGGAAGTAAAGTAAATTTCCAACCACAGGTGAAACTGTAGAGGCAGAGATCCCCTGGGAGAACCCATTGTGGAGAATTCGTTCTGGTCACATTCTATCCACAGGACTGAATTTATCCTTGAAGTAACTCCATTGATACCACTAATATTACCTGAGAGATCACTTTCCCTTACCTCATTTGTTTCATTTTTTAAAGCCAAGGAGCCCAGGCCAGCCATTCTGAAAGAGCAAACCACTTCCTTTTCATTTTCACCTGCAAAGCTACAGCAATGAAGCCGGAAAAGAACCTGTCCCACTATCCCTAATGGTGGGTTAGATTTTATGGTCAATGTGGGATGATTTTCTAGGGAAGGATGTTGACACTGAAATAGTCACAACCAGTTCAAAGCTGGACTCAGATCACCGTAGGTTGGGGTACTGGGGGTTGAAGGTATACAGAATCCTCTCCAGCTCCAGGATATTAACAGTGGTTGGGTAAAAGAGACTTGTACAAGTGATGGTGTGTGTATTGTCCATACCACTTCAGATGTATCACCTCTAGGTGGGTTAATAATGATCAATAGTCTTACCTCTTACAGATAGCAGGTAGCTGTCTAAGACTGTGTTACAGGCTACATTTGGGGCATGGTGTACATAATACTGCCCTTAATATCCTGAGAACTGTCATTTCTGAGTTAGCCAGAGGCTGTGGTACAGTAATTCCAGAAGCTGTCCCTCCTGTGATATATATATTCCCTCTACTTTCCAAGTGCAGCTGACCTTCACGCTCACAGAACTGCTTTTGCAAAGCAGTGCAAAGGTCCATGGCTTCCCTGCTCCCTTTTACACTGGCCACATGATTTATGAGTAGAAATCTTGTAAGCAGTGAATTTCAGCTGCATTTCCTTCACTGACAGGTTGGCAAACATCTTATAAATCACAGTGCTGGAACCAAAATCCCTGCCAGTGATCAACAGATTTTATCAAGCTTTTATAGCCTCCAAAAGCAAGGCCACAGAAACTTGTTCTATTTTATTATTAATTTGCTATTAGAAAATGTCATTGAATGAGCAATGCTTGCTACAATGCCAAGCACACAAAACATCTGTAACACCTGCAAATAAATTATATCTTCTGATGATCTAAAAATATGTATTTCTTATTGTATCCTGGGAAGAATGGGGAAAGTAACTTGATTATAAAAACACCACAAATCCTCTGCACCATGTAATTGGTCTCATTTTATGCACTTTCTTCACATCTGTGCAAATAAAGCCATTGTTACAACACACAAAGAGCTGTGGCATATAATACATGCAGCTACAAAACCATGAATGCTGCTATGTGTTGAGTCTTTGAATGAAAGTGGCACATCTGCTTTTGGCATAGGAGTGTAAATCAATCCAAGATGTTTATTAAAAAGTAATGACCTGTCCACACACTTTCCTCCATCCAGCCTTGGTTTTGTTCTTTCTTTGTTATTTTCCTGGCAGTTAAACACGGGCTCTGCACATTGAATGTATGTGTTGTTTCTTCATGTACGGATAACATAACATGTCACATAATATTTACCAAGTATGTGATGAGGAATTATTTGGACAAAAATGCAAGCCAAAATGAGGTGGGGAGGAAAGGGTAAGTACAAACAGCTACAGAACACTGACTGAAAGGTTATTACTCTGGATAAGGCAACTATGTTTCCTAATACTTTTTCCATTAAGGGTAAAACCTAGATTTGACTTGTGTTCTAGTTCTTGGCAATTAATGAGCAAAATTTGCAATAGTAAAGGATGGTGAATATTTTCTTAAAGAATGGAGTGGTCGATAATGCTTGACTTTGCATTTATTGAAGGTATTTTTACCTTCCACAACTGGGTGTGCCTGAGCAGGGAGCTAGGAGCACAAGTCTTTCAGATCTTGCCTGAGTTAAGCAACAGAAAAGTCAACACAATATTGGCACTGCCAATATTGGCACTGCAGGCTGGCCTTCTTTTGGAGCAACTGATGATATATTTGGCACAACTTATGACATGTTCCTTTCTCACTGACGAAGCAGCTCTAGGGTCTGCTGTAGAAGAGCAGTCCGAGGACTGCAATATCTTTTGTGGGCAGCCTCTTTGTGGGCTACCTGCATGAAGCAGCACTTAAAAGACTGGTCCTCAGGAAGAAGGCAATAGCTCTAGGTCTGACAGTAGAGCCTGGGACATGCAGCGCTTCTTTCTCTTCCATCAAAGGATGCACAGGAAAGGGTCCTAAGAGAGAGAATCCCCCCGAGCTAGGCAGCAGGAGCAACCCATTCTGTTTCCTAGTGAAGGGCCTACTTTTGAGCAACCAGAGGTAGAAAGAAAATACCACAGATGTTGTCTTCTTGACCTCCAGGTAAGGAGGTGATAAGAAAGTGATGCTGTTCTTCAAATGCATTTTGGAAACAAGATATGTCCTCTCAGACACTTAAGGGTGCATCCATTGGAAAGACATAATCTCTTTTGCATGATGGCAGTGAAAAACCACAGCTTTAAGAGGTGAGGTTGGAAAGCAGAGTGTGGATGGGAGATGGTTCAGGACGGTTCATTGTGCAGAAGAGGGAGTAGAGGCTGCTGGAAGTGTGTCACCCAGTGTTTCACACTTGCACATTTAAATGACTAGAGTGACCAAACATCTTCTGTAATTGTTAATTTCTTCTTTGTTAAAATGGTCGGGATATATTAAAACGCTGGATTCCATATGCATATGTTTCATTGATAGTGATGCTACTGGCTCTTCCCCAAAAGTGTCTAAGATTGCTGTAAATTTGTTAATTGGGTCTCTTTTCATTTGTAGCTGAAACTTCACTGTATGAGTGGCCCAGGTGGATTTGCTCAGCAACACAGAACTTAGCAGGACTTATCTTGATCATAGTTGTTACAGCGTCTGGTTAAGATATTTTACCCAGGACAAAATGTTAATTAAATTACATCTAAATACCTGGGTAGCCCAGAAAAGTGAAAAGAGGAAAAAAAAGAAAGTAATGCTTTCTCCCATTGATTCCACACACCCTTTAGTTTCTCCTTTTAATTTAATTTATTCCATGTTTTATTTTATTCCATATGATAGTGGGACTCTGTGGAACTCAACCTTTTGCAAGTTACAGGTGCCAGTTTTTTGCAGAGTGCCTTGGACAAGTCTCTTCATTTCCATTTCATTTTGTCTTTCTATGGCTGACACATATTGCTGTTTAAATGAATGCTTTTGAACTCAGATTTTTTTTAATGCAAATGTGTGCTGCTTCCCTATTGAATTGAAACTATCAACGCTTCTTTTTCTCTATGAAAAGTAGGATAAAGAGTAATATTCTCAGGGCTGAAGGTGGGTTGGGATGTTACTTTTCTGTGAATTTAAGCTAAAAAAAAAGGAGACATAAAACAGTGAAGTATCAAAATATTGGTTCAATCTTCCTTCCCCCAAAGATATGATTAGAGCAGTTTTGTGTGTTTCAAAGAACAGCTGAGGTAGGGAAGGTGCCAAGACACAGCAGACCAGTCACGCTACCTCAAGGCATTCTGTAGAGGATTACACACAGAAGTGAGAGACACCACGTCCCTTAAGGTTATGACTTTTGAAGGTTATGACTCATTTTAATTTGAAAGTAGGTGTCCTCTCAGTTTTAATTTTTTGGAAGCTATCTACCATGAATCATAGGCTGAACTTACACAACATCTTAGAGGGAAGAAAGTAAAAAAAGAACAGATGCTTGGTTCCCTTTAGAGTATACTGCATTCTTGTCTTCAGACTCGTTTCAGCTATAGTGTCTAGAAAGGTATTTTTCTAAAAAACAAGTGAATGTGAAAACTCTCCAGTAATCACACGCCTCCTGAAGCTGGAGCTTTCTGTTCATCAAATATTACAAGGTATGCAAAACACTGCATCCCATGCCCCAGCATCAAAAGGGTTGGCAATACCTGAGTTACACCCACCCTCATCTCTGCCAGACCAAGGGGCGTGTAATGCTGAAGCATGTGGACTGTCTCACCCCTTCTCCCATTGGACAAGCAACCATCTTGCAGCACAACATGCCACAGGCCATGCCCAGTAGCAGCCTTGCCAGCAATATTAGCAAATAGACCTCAGAGACTGAGCTCCCCCTTTAATTACAGAAGTTCTTGCTTTCTCTCGGTGTCAGTGGTTGTTGTTCCAGCCCAGGCTTTCTACATTATTCCTGGACTAACGAAAATTTATGGACAAGGAGACAACTTCAGCCTGCCAGGTGATAATTTGGCACCCTTCTGTCAGTGGTAAAATTCCTACAGCTGTAAATATTTATTGGATAAGAAATATATTCCAGCTAACACATTATCATATGAATAAATCTAACCTTAAATAAAACATGTGCACTCCACCTTTTGTACAGTATATAAAATTCTTGCTTCTTGCTCCAAGCATTCTCAGTTTAGCACAGCTACTCAGCAGTACAGCACTACACGCTGTGCCTTGATTTCTTTTCTAATACAGCGTTTTGCTTCTTGTATTTCACCTCTTAGAGCTTTTGCAAAGTTTTGATTTGATAGGACAAGCACAGTGAGGGCATTAGGACCAAGAGAAAGACGCACACATTGCTCTGTATTATGTCTGGCAAAGTGCTTCCTGACTGAGTGCCGTAGTTATGTGTGAAACAAAGTCAGGGACCGACTAGTTCTCATCTGTTGATCACAGTTAAGTTGAAGCCTCTGAACGGGGGAGAGCTGTCAGATCTGCTTTCAGAGATACAGTGCTTCAATCCAGGCAGCAGTTGGAAACTTTGAAGAAGCGGGATCTACTCTGGAAGGAAACTATACGAAACGGAATTTCTTTTGACTTAGAATTTTAAAAGGAAAAAAAAATCAAAGCTTTAGTTACTCTTTTAATCAGCAAAACATGTGCTCTCCTAACTAGGCTGGGACTCTATAATAAAGGATCTACTTTATTTCACTGGATCCATGCTACGTTTTATCACAGTAAGTAAAATATTAATAGGAATGTTGTATTTTTTTTGTAAATAGAGAGGAAAGCACGAAACGGCATCAGTGAAATGTGAGGGGAGCAAAAACATTCTCTTGGCAGATAGTGAAAACCAGGGTTTTTGTGCAACCCGAGGACTGGAATCTGAGGAAGATCGAAGTGATATTTAACATGACCATCTGTATCGCTTTGTCACCAACAGTATGTTCTTGAGGAAGAAGTGCAGATATGGATCACGCAAGCTGCAGTTTCTCCTGTTGTTTCTGATGCTGGGCTTTTTGCTACTGATGGTTACAACGCTGAACCCACCGCCCAGCAACCACAGCAAGGAAGGGACTTTCCAGCCCGTGGAGTTCAACCCCCGGGAAGGGTATCAGGTGGACTTTGCGGAGACCCAAGAGATGCTGGAGACCCAGGAGGAGAGCCAGCAGTATTACCCTCTGGATGGTCTATCGCCTTTCATCCCCCTGCGGGAGGATGAGCTGATCGCGGCCGTCGTGTCGCCCGGCAGCAAAAGGAACCACAGCAGGGCCAGGAGGGGCTATCGGGTGGTGCGGCAGCCGGGCAGGGCGGAGGGCAGGGCGGAGCGGGACCCCGGGTCGCCGCCGCTGCCCCTTCCCCTGCAGGCTGGGGCTGCCCCGGGGGAGCGGCCGCTCGGCCTGGAGACACATGGCTTCAACGAGGGGCTCAGCGAGCGGACCGCGCTGCGCAGGGACCTGCCCGAGGTACGACACCCCTTGTAAGTAAAGCACCCTGTGCACTGCTGCGGGACACCCCGACTCTGCCCGCCCCCGCCCCGCGCCTCTCATCCTCATCCTCCGAACCCCGCGTCCTGCCCATCCAACCCCCGCTCCGGGCCGGGACACGCTGTGCGGGGAACACTCCCGGAGCGGAGAGCCAGGGAGCGGGGGCGGCGGGGGTGGGTGCCCCGGGGGGCAGGAGCGGCACAGCCCGGCCCGGCCCGGCCCCGCCCGGCCCCGAGCGCGCTGGGGCGGCAGCGCCCCCTGCGGGCCCCGCATCGGGTGTCTGGGGCCGGGGCTGTCAGCGCTTTCGCAGTGAAAGGGACCCCTTTCCCAGCTGGGGTGGGCTCGCCTGGAACATCGCGTGCGGTTTTGCGCACCGGAATATATAAATCTGTTAGAGAGCATCCAAAGGGAGGCAATAAAGATGATGAAGGACCTGGGGCAGAAGCCATACGAGAAGCGGCTGAGGTGGCTTGGTCTGTTCAGCCTGGAGGAGACTGAGGGGACATCTCATTGCAGTTACAACTTCCTCATGAGGGGAAGAGGAGGGACAGGCACTGATATCTTCTTTGTGATGACCAGTGACAGGACCCGAGGGAATGGCCTGAAGTTGCGTCGGGGGAGGATTNCGCTGTGCGGGGAACACTCCCGGAGCGGAGAGCCAGGGAGCGGGGGCGGCGGGGGTGGGTGCCCCGGGGGGCAGGAGCGGCACAGCCCGGCCCGGCCCGGCCCCGCCCGGCCCCGAGCGCGCTGGGGCGGCAGCGCCCCCTGCGGGCCCCGCATCGGGTGTCTGGGGCCGGGGCTGTCAGCGCTTTCGCAGTGAAAGGGACCCCTTTCCCAGCTGGGGTGGGCTCGCCTGGAACATCGCGTGCGGTTTTGCGCACCGGAATATATAAATCTGTTAGAGAGCATCCAAAGGGAGGCAATAAAGATGATGAAGGACCTGGGGCAGAAGCCATACGAGAAGCGGCTGAGGTGGCTTGGTCTGTTCAGCCTGGAGGAGACTGAGGGGACATCTCATTGCAGTTACAACTTCCTCATGAGGGGAAGAGGAGGGACAGGCACTGATATCTTCTTTGTGATGACCAGTGACAGGACCCGAGGGAATGGCCTGAAGTTGTGTCAGGGGAGGTTTAGGTTGTATATTAGAAAAAGGTTCTTCCCCCAGCAGGTAGTTGGCACTGCAACAGGCTCCCCAGGGAAGTGCTCACAGCACCAAGCCTGACAGAGGTCAAGAGGCATTTGGGCACATGGTGTGACTCTTGGGGATGGTTCTGTGCAGTGCCAGGAGTTGGACTTGATGATCCTTGTGGGTCCCTTCCAACTCAGAATGTTGAAAGGAAACTCCTGGGAGTGAGGACAGTAGAGGTTGGTGTGTCTGACCAGAGCCAGCACCCCCGTGAGTGGCTGTAAGGGCACTGCGAGAGAGTGTTGCATTCAAAGCCCCGTGTGTTACATCTGAACCCTGGAGGCTCCAGTTGTCCCACCAGCCCAAGAGGGGCAGCTCAGCACAGTTCTTAAAAAGGATCTGAGGCGAATCTACAATCAAGCTGCCCCCATGGAGGTTTAAGTTGGACATTAGTAGAAATTTCTTCACAGAAAGGGTGATTAGACATCAGAATGAACTGCCCAGGGAGGTGGTGGAGTCACTGTCCGTCCAGGTGTTTAAGGAAAAACTGGATGTGGCACTTAGTGCCACAGGCTCATTGACAAGGTGGGGATCAGTCAAAGCTTAGACTTGATCTCAGAGATCTTTTCCAACCTAACTGGTTCTGTGATATGCTTCCCTGCCAGGGGAGAGGGAAAGGATGTGGGAAGGTAACTTTCTTTCTTGCCTTCTGAAATGAAAGCTATTGTAGCTTTCTTCCAGGACACAGTGGAAAAATGCAACAGAAAACATTTTAAGTAAGACACAGAATAATTTTGCTTTCTAGTGTTCATTTTCATGTGTTTAAAGACAGCTGGCAGCTCTAATTTGAGGGTACAGTCTCAAAGAAAGAGAAATGAAGCAGTGTTTTCTGTACTTGGTGACTAGGTTCAGTGTTAATTTGGATAATTCCATTAAATAATGAGATGCTGATATTATTTCAGTTATTTTTTGGCATGCTTCACTGGCAACTCTTTGAACTATATAATGTTCAAAGGAGGAATGACAAACCTGGTTTACTGCCTGTGACATGAGCCAAAAAACAGTTTTACTTTGGCAGCTGAAGGGCCATCCAACAAGAGACAGGTTTAGTTAATACTAATCTCGGTAAGATTTAAGCCATGGTCTCAGAGCTCTTGGATGGATTTTGCTGTCTGACTAGTTACAACCTCTCAACACCACAGCTTACAGAGCCCAGACTGAAACCCCAGATCTCAACATCTGAGGCTGATCTAAAGCCAGACCATAAACCTGCAGCAGAGGCGTATCTCTAAGCCAGTTTTTTCCTTTATGGCACAGCACACAAACCACAATGGTATTTGTTAGGTGTAGTTTACTCTGGGGGCCTGGCTTACAACTATATCAGCACACTTTTACAGTAGTATAAAATGAGAGCAAGCCAGAATCAGGTTGTTTATGTCTCAGTTCTGTTTGAATAGTGTTGTTCATAATAATGGCTGTTATTATTTAGTTAGAGGGAAGCCAACCAGTTAGAGACATTTCAGTGAGTTAGCTCCATGGACCATCTCTCTCATTTCACTTGAAATTGGATGGCAATTCTTCACACCAGAAGAAGGCTCTGAGGTACCTTCACTCCTTCATACTTTTTGCTGCTATCAGTTGGTCCAGCTGCAATTGACACCCTCTGGGACACCTGAATCAAACCTGCCATTGTGAGTATTATGATGGGGGTTCTGCCCCCTAAAAGAAGTCTCTTGGGCTTGAGTGTCATACATATCCAGACAAAAGAAAGTCACCACGCATCTACAAAGGTTTTAAATTTCATTACAAAAGTACAGCTTCCTCTGGAGTGCTGTTGGGAGCTGAATCTCAATGAGACATTTTCCTCAAGGTGAGTGGGAGTCTATGTCTTTGCCATGTCAGAATTGCTCTCAGTTCATTGCTGCATGTGATAATTCCTTGTTTTTCACAAATTGGCTTAAATCACTATGTCTCATATCAGTCACAGTCCTGATTTTTTGAAATGCCAATTTTTGATGGACAGTCTATGAAACTGCTCCAAATTACAGGGAAGGTATTTCTGTATACCAGTACCCTTTTGCATTTTTCTGAGATTGGATATCTATATTGCAAGTCTTTGCCAATCTCCATGGCAACTAAGCACTTGCCACCAAGGTTATGTATTCAAGTACAGTTATTTTCAATTCTTTTCCAATTAAGATTTCACAACAGCCTTATTTTCTTACTATAGCCATAGTACTAGCAAAAAGGCACTGTAGTATTATGGTGCAAAATATAGGTGCTAATATCTATAGAATGTTTCTGGTTAGAAGCTGTTTGGTAGTAAAAGGGCAGCATCAGATCTTCAATTTTCTTAATTACCTTTAGATTCTTCTGCTTGAAAATATTCATTGTCAAGTCAAGAGAGTATTCTTTTCTCCATCCTGCTGAAAATAGAAACACTTATCCAATAAGAAATTGTGAGGAAACAGTATTATTGATTACAGAAAATTAGCAAACTAAGGACAACATAGATTTATTATGGTGTAAAAATCATCACCAAAATTTACCTGTCTATAAAAAAAATATTGATGTGAACTTTAAAAAACTATAACAAATTACTACAATTACACTCATTTTAAATTTCTATTCCCAGAAGTGTATCTACAATTCTCATTTATGTGCATTTGTAATTAAGTCATTCAGACTATGGATTCTCTTAAATGCTTAGCAGCTTTTGGTCTGGATAGTGTCTAGCAGTATAGGACCTCACTCCATGAATGGAAGCACTAAGTAAAATGCTAATAAACATAACAGTATTAAAATTATATCCCTTACATGAGCTTCTACTGAGTAACTAATTGTTTAACAACCACTGTAAAAGCTGTGTAGTGATTTGCTTGGAAATACAAAAATGCTGAAATAACAATGGGCCACGTTCAGCCAATTCTGTAATTCCTTGAAGAAGTTTTTGCTGCTGGAAATTAAGAGTTAGGGCACTGAATGATTGTTACTCAGGAAATGAAAAGATTTTAAAACATGTTTTCTATTGTAAGCAAAGCAGATATATAGGCACAGTCTTTGCATTTCTACAATGGGCATTTGAAGGCATTTTCTGGAAAATGTGCATCCTTGTGCCAGGATAGCATGTCCTGTGTCTCTGAACTAGGACTGGTACATCAGAAAACACTTTTTGTCATGAACATGATTTGTAGATCCTTTGCTTACACTTGTGAAACAGTCATTGCTTGATGAGGGTTTATGGTTTTCATATACAGTGTCTGTGAGGATGAATAGGAAGTGTTTTTCATCTTTAAATGCTTGAGTAGTCAAAGCGGCATCTAATTCATAATAATTTTGATGGAAGTTTTTTCAATGTCATGGGTGAAATCTTGGCCCCATGGGAAACTGAGGAGCCATGGGCTCCAGCTGCACTCTGGAGCATCTCTAGGAATGCCATGCACTGGCCCATGCAGTCAGGTGACTTGCAGTAGGTGGTGTCAGTACCTGGAGTTGTGAAGTAATAGCAGAAAATGGTATAGAGAGAATCTGCTCAGCTGGCAGCCGCATTCATCAATGACTCATTTTCACTGGAAAAAGCAACCTTTACAAAATTTGTAGTAAAAATACTTTCTTAAATATGTCTGTATTTGTATTCATGATCCATGTAGGGATCCCATTTCTTTCCTGCAGAGGACTGAGATGTTGGGTTCATTCACTAGGATCTTGATCAGATAGTCCACAAGTACAACACTCTGTTGTTCAGATGAGTTATTTTGTTTGTTAAAGATACTGCATTTCAATTTTCTCTTTTCTCTCTTACTTGAGAAAACGTGGAAATTGGTAGAGGCTGACTGTTTTGCTTTATCCCCCTCTCTGCTCTAATTGTCTTTTTGTTTTTTCTTTGCTCTCTGGACCATTTCTGTTTGAGCTCTGTTTTTTGCAGCAGCCAGAGCAGAAAAAAAAACCTATCCCAGAACACAGAAAAACTTTTCTCTTTTTGTATTTTAAATTTTATAGTGTCATTCCCATATTTTCACTTTGTATTCCAGTTTTGGACACCTTAATACTTCCTTTTCTTAGAACTGAGCAGAGATATTAAACTGCTTTCCATCCCTGAAGGTTTGTGTTGCTTACAACTTTGCTTTGAGAAAAAAGTAGTCAGTTGTACCCGTGTTTCCAGTGTCTTCCCCATTTGATCCCATGCAGGTGCTTACAGCAGAAGTATGACTCCAGTCTGCCTACTGCTAGTGTCATCATCTGTTTCCATGATGAAGCCTGGTCTACTCTGCTGAGAACTGTGCACAGCATTATGGACACAGCCCCAAAGGCCTTCCTCAAGGATATTATCCTCGTTGATGACCTCAGCCAGCAAGGTAGCCCCCATTTCTCTGTATGTGAGCTCTTTTTTCCACAGCTTCAGGGAAGAAACTGTCCTCCTCCAAGAAGTGCATGAGGAGCAGAAGGCAACAAGGACCCTCAGGACGAGAGCTAAGCCAAGCCCAGAGCTGGCTGCCAGATTTCACTCTTCCACCCCCAGAATTCAGTGTAGGCTTTCAGTATGTTTCTTTACAATACTCTGAACTACCTTACTTGACAATAAGATCACAGTAAGCAAATCTTAGCTTTCCCACTGGACTGCTGTCATAATTTCCAGACATGGATTTTGGCTGAAACATAGAATGGAAAACTCCACATTCAAAGTGCTTGGGAAAGCCAAACACCTGTAGAATCTCACTCTGATCTGTGTATATTTTGAGATGGTGAGAGCATCCACTTTTTTCCAAAATAGGAGAGGAGGCTATTAAGTTCCCCATAGGAACAGCTTCACATTTAGTGAATCTCAGTGTCCATTAGTCTCTAGCTCCCTTTCACATTACGCTGCTGTGGAAATATTTGGAATGTGGCCTACTTGGCCATTTAAAACAAATGCCCCCAAAACATTTTACCTGCAAGAAGTAGCATCTCCTACTACCTGTTGCTTTTCTTTAACAGCTTGAATCAAAGCTAAAACATTGAAGTGACCATTCTGTTTCCAACAGGGCCCCTGAAGTCAGCTCTGAGTGAATACATCTCTAAGCTGGATGGCGTGAAACTCATCCGGAGCAACAAGAGGCTTGGAGTCATCCGGGGGCGGATGCTGGGAGCTGCCCGGGCAACGGGAGATGTGCTCATCTTCATGGATTCACACTGCGAGTGTCAGAAGGGCTGGCTGGAACCCCTCCTAGCCAGGCTGTCCAGCAACCGGTAAATATCCCTGTGCCCTCCGAGCTCCCTGTACATGCTCACTTCTACTGAAAGGAATGGACTTGGAGAGTGCTGAGTAGCTCTTTTTTTATCCTTCTTTGGTTACCTTCTTGCTTCTGGTCACGCTGCTTTTATTTTTTGCCTTATCACCACATACATCCCTGTGATATGTGAGAAGCAGGATAGGTCACAAAGCTGATAACTCTCACTTCACACCCAGTGTCACTGAAATTTCAGCATTTGGATCCACTTAGAGCTATGAGAAGGCTTTCTGGTGGTCTGAATTTAAAAGGTTGCAGTCTCAACTTGTTTGCAAATGGGCAAACATCCACCAGAATGCATGAATCCATTATTTTTACTTTTTAGCTGTCTCAGTGATGAAGCCAAGAATAAAATTCTTTGTCGTCCTGAGCCAATTTGGCTACATACCAGTGTCACCTGTACCATTTCCCTTTCCACAGAAATAAAACAGACTTCCTGGGCAGCCTAGATAGTTCCACCTAAACGCAGGTACTTTCACTAGCACCAAACTGACAGAGTAAATTGGAGATTTATATTTCTGAGTCTTTCATGTTTAGGGTGGTGCTTGTCCCTGCTCTCTAATGTACAGCTGAGCTTGTCTATGCTGCCCACAAGTCCTTCAAAGAAATTAAGACCACTGCAAATGTTTCTGGAATTACATATCAGTAAATCCTTTATTAAAGGGACTTTTCAGAAAGAAAAATTTGTACATTAACTTGTCTATCATTACTCATAAGCCACTTAGGAAAAAAATACTTGCTAGAGGGGTTAAAATAAAAAAAGGTCTTTAAAACTCTTACCAGACCATTAAGTAGTCACACTAAAGACCTTCAAAGGCCATTCCTAGGCAGTGGAACAAGATGTTTTTATGCCTTATTATGTTTGCTTATAAGAGAATTAATGTGAATTTTTAGAAATTATTAAATCAATTGAATGAAAATATTAAGAATACTGAAAGCAAGAGTAATGCTGCCCTAGGATGTCAGAAATATTCTTTTCAAAAAGGTTCCTCCTTGCAAAAGCAGATTATTTTTTGTTTGCTGACTAATTAGATGGTTTATTATGGTAATTGTTATTTATTTATTTATACTTCATGACTCTTCTGCCTTGAGCTATAGTCTATTTTTGATGTTCATGCAAAACTCCTATGTGTTGGCCAGTCTTTATTCAAGGGTATATTGCTGAAATTAAGAGTTACAAAAAGTCTCAGAGGAGAGCTATAGTGAAGGGAGAATTACAACTGCAGGAGAGAAGTTAGGACCCCACCACAGGTGTCAAAAATTCACTGTCAAACACTGTCCCTGCTGAGGGAATGCAAAGCCACCAAGTCTAATATCGTTCTGAGGTTCTGTAGCACTGTCATCAGGTAGTGAGAAAGGAATTCTCTTCCTCTATAGAGCTCATATGCTCATTCACTCCTCCAGGAGAGCAGAATTTAACACTATGTTAGCTAATGTCTACCTGGATTAATGAAGCAAAGGTGGAAGAGTGTTTGGATAATAGTATGGGCTAAGCCATCCCTTTCTGTATGTCGTATCAGTCACTGTGTCTGACCCTGGAAGCTTTGTCACTGCTAGTGTGGAGAACCTCTGACATTCTCCATTGCACAGGGAAGACAAGCTCTAAGGCACCTGGCAATCACTTTCCCTTGCTGTCCCTCTTTCTCCAGCTGAAGAATGGTGATAATAGCACTGACCTGATAAGGAAGTTAATTCATAATTTTTCATAAATTGCTTGTAATGCTTGCATGGAGATCACCATGGAAATGTAAAGCATTAGCATAGTCAACTTGGCTTCATTTAGCAGTTGAGGAGCTGTTAAATTGAATCATGTGCACTCCCTGAGACTACCCAAATGAGGAAAGTACAGTGAAAAAAAGCTTACAGTGACTGGTGAAATATGCATCTTTCCTCTTCCTAATGTTCCAGTCAAGCTGTAACTCGTGCATTTTTGCTGGAGAGACAGGATGGGGAATTACTTAAGCACCTAGAGTGAGTGAGTTGTTTGCTGGCAAGGAAAAATGCAGCCTTTCCAAAGCTCAAACCTTTTCAGGATCTTAAAGGAGCTGGATGGAGGTTTTAACTTTGAAAATTGTGATTAAGCCTAATTTTCTAGACTCCAAATCTACCACTGTTATTGTGACCTGTCCTAGAATGATGCTGAGAGATCCCTGCCCAAACTGAGATCTCACTGTGAGTTGAACGTACTCACAACAAGAGAGATAACACCAGTTCTTAGTCATGTGTGATAATGACGGGTAGGAAAATACAAGAAAAATTGTCCTAGTTTTACAGGTATGGAAATATTTGACAGATATTTGACTTGCTCTGAGTGATGATATTTCATCTCCCTTCATGATGGTTTTATTCACTAACTCAATCAATTATTTTTTTCCCAAAAAGTATTAAGTATTTCTAAAATCATTGGACATGCCTTTATGGGCACCTTGATTAGGACTAGTTCTTTCAGCCATACCTCACAAATTGACTGGGAAACTGTGCATCAGCTTAGTATATTGCCTAGAGAATGATCCAGTGGTTTGTAAAGCATTCCTTGACATTTTGATTACTCAAGGATGAATACCGTAGGTACCTGGGCAATATTAGCAAACTAGATCATCTGCCCCACAGATCATTTCCTTTGACAACTGTTTGTGTTCCAGGCTTATTCCAGGTGAGTAGTGTGGTGCATAGCAATGCAGCTGTGCCATTATTGCAGTCATCTTTTCAAGGGTTTGCCTTTTCCAGGAGACTGCAGAAGACAGCTGCTATTTTGTATTCTGTCCAAAGGCAGTGGAAGTCAAAGGGAGCATATAATGAACTGTACCATGAAGCCTTGAAAATGTTGTTCCTTTAATCTAAAACCAGTGGCCATCATGCTGGAGCAGACTGATTAAAAAAAAAAAAAAAAAAAGAAAAAAAAAAAAAGAAGATCCAAAAGGGTGTTTCCTGACAATACTGCATGAAAGCAAAATGAACCTTGGTTATGTCCTTGACAGGGAATTCCACCTCTAAGAAAGGTCTGGGCACCACAGCCATGGCAGAAGGGTGGCTTGCAGAGGGGTAGCTGGCCCTAAGGACCTTTCCCCTGCTCCTTGATGTAAGTGCTGGTTCCCTCTGTGCTGGGGCACTGCCTGTAACACAGCTCAAATATTACATTTGAAAACAGAAGCCTGTTACATTATTTAAAAAAAGCTTATATAATTTCTAAAATTCCAATGGCCTCTACTGAGCACAGTGATTCTAGGTCACTAATCTGTAATGAAAATGCTGATAAACAGAATTAGAAATTAGTATAGCAGTGGAAAGGTATTTCATCATCTGTGTGCTCCCATTCAGGAGTAAATGGAGCCTCAGCTTGCAGATACAGGAATAGAAAACAGAGTTCTGCTGTCCAGAAAACTCCCGTGTGGTACTGGTTTTATACTAACATGGTAGAGAGAAGGGAAATATTTTGCAATAATGATGAACAGCTCCTTCATCTCTTTTCACCTGACTCCCCACTTTTCAGGGGTCCATATCCCATCTTTTTGAGCTACCAAATACATAAGCCATCTGTTTCCTAACTTCTCACAGGCAAACATGATGTTGTCCATTCAGAGCCCACACAACCCAGCATCTGAGCATGCAATTCCATGCTATTCTCCTTGTTTGGAAAGCCTTCGATATCCTTCACATGTAACCGCCTGTATTCTGGGATTTCTGTGTTTGTTTGATCCTTCTTATATCTGCCATTCGTCAATAACACTCATTTCAAATTCAGTAAATGTTCTGCATTTATATGCTATGTTATGGGAAGATATGCTATCTCTTTAGAATCTTTCACAGTTAATCAGAATCAGAAGGTGACCTGTTTTAAAGAAGTTGAGGTAAAGAAACTGAACATCAGAATGTAAAACCAAAAGCAAATATTACTGCCAAACAAAATTATTATTTTTTAATAAAGCGTTCCTTCAGCACTCTACCTAGCAGAGATTTGTTTAGTGCTTAGCATATGAATAGTCCATCCATTCAAGGAGACTGTTCATATGCCCTAAGTTAGTCTGGAGTTGGTCTGTAAGGCAGTATTTAAGTAATCCTTTAATAGCTTTGCCATTCCTGAACACAGCATTTTATCTTTTTATTAACCTTTTTTTAATTTCAAATGTTTTGCATTGCTAAGACTTCATTTAGCCAGGAAGGTGTTTTCAGTGAAAATGTAGCGTGCTGTGAAACCAGCTTGGGTCCTCAGTTACTCACTGAAGTTTAAACTATGCGCAGAGACAGAGAACTTGGACTGCCTAGACTTCCTAGATATCTAATTTTTTGCAGGGAGTAATCCACTCTAAAACTGGTTGAGGAAAATACATGATTTTCCTGTTTGCTTTGGAGGTTTTTTTCTTCCTCCTTATTTAAGGGGGGATTTAAACAGATTAAAATCTGTTCCCTTCCCAGAAACACCAAATACAAAGAAAGCATAAGTCAATAAAAAACATTTTCAAAGAAAGTGTATCTAAAACTTCAAAACAGATGTGTTAATTAAATCTTCCTCTCCTCATGTTACTTAACCTAAAAATAGAAAAGAACATTATGTCCATGGTGACTGTAAGGGGTCATGGGAACACATTTCATTCCCAATTGTATTTAGCTAAGAAATGCCAAACGAGGAAATTGTTCTTGTTTGGGTTGCTTTTCCATGGAATTGTGACCTTTTGTAGTTCATGTGTGTTCCAAGCATTTGAAATATTCTCAAATTCATCAAATGGTTCAAAGCCTTGCTGCTAGTTGTATTTGAATTTCCTGTTTTTCCCTTTCCTTGGATTCCACAGAGTAAAATTAGCAGTAGTTTGCCAGTGTTTCATTTCAAAGTGCCAAGAAGCTGCTGTCTGCCAGTTACCCAGTTAAAAACAAGAAGAATAGCTAGGAACATCATCCAACTTTCTATTACCTTCCACTGCAAATTTGCACTTAGAACCACACGAATGTCAAACCATCAGCTGTCTTAAGCACTGTAATTTTCCACATCATACTTTGCAGATAGTTTGGATAATTGCTTGGTCTCCAAACCATCAGGATCTGTTATGTCATTACAGGTATTTTTCTTGAACAGCATTGAAGAATCAATGCCCAGTTACAGGATCTGCTACTGTGGTACTTACTCTTGTGAGCAATTGCACTGATCCCAGAAGCATCATTGGAGTTTGAAATTCTATAGTGGCAACAAATTTAAGGTTGATCCAAAAAGGACAGGTTTTAAATGGATGAAATATTACAAAAATGTAGGATAATCTGAAATGTTTGGATCATCTGATCCAGAGTATATCTGAGCATATCTAAGCATCTGCATTGTCTCTGTCTGAACTATCCAGGATCAGTTCAGTTCACGTGGTCCAGTCTTCATGGTCAAGGTCTTTTGAATGGTTTAGTCTACATTGCCTCTGGCTTCCACTCAAATACTCCCTCTTGACTCTGAAATTGTAAAATAAACCACTCAGGGGTCATTAGTTCCTTAGTCCTGTCTGGATGAGAATGGATAAACCAGTAGCAATATAGTGTGGATTTCAGCAAGTAGCAGCAAACCAAGGTGGGAAGTGTACAACTGCAGCTACACTCCTAACCAGCCAGTGGCCAGGAGAATGCAGTAGGCTGTGAAAATTACTATTACAGTGACTTAATTTTTGAAGGTTATTCATATAAAATCCATTTAACTTGTCCTACCAAATCAAAGCAAAAAATACCTGTTTGTGTGAGTCCATCAGGACACTACCTTTCAATAACTTTTAGACCCAGTTTTCTTTCCATGCTGTTAGTGAGTAAAGCTTTCAGTAGGAAGCTGGCTTGAACACTAGGGGTTTCTCCTGGCCTGGATGCAAAACTATATTAATAAGAGAATCAGGGGAGGATATCAGCGTTATTATTTTTAGTATAATTTCTTTCCATTTCTTCTTGATTCCTGCAGAGGGTTGACAGCAACTCACTGCCTTAATGCACACGCCTACAAATGCAGCCTGTGACCGTAAAATTGTCTTACCTATTTATAAAACCAAGTGCTTGTTTCTATGAGTGCCAATTATTGCATATTACAAAGGATGGTTTTACACCTGAACTGAGAAATATCAATTTTCTATTTTAAATCTTCCTGCTCATCATAGGACAGTCTGCTCCTATTAGGAAACAAAGGAATGACTGAGTCATTTTAAAGTAATCCCCTTCAACCAGTTATTTCTGTTTCTGCATGGGCTTCTAAAATTCTCTACAGGAAACGTCGACTGTGATAAAATAAAGTTTGGAATTTCTCCCCACTCTGATCCTGAAAAACATTACTCTAGTGATTGTAGAGGCAGAGAAGATACGTCAGGACTACATTAACATCACCCAGAGCTACCCTCTTCCTCAGCTGGTTCTGGTCTCTGCTGTGGAAAAGTACAAACGCCTCACTGCACTGGAGACTTCTGAGATGTCCTTTCTTCATTGATAGCACTGTGTTTTAAGCACATTTCTGTCAAGCAGTTTCTGACCAACATATAAATCTTTAAAGGAGGAGATAAAAACATCTACATTTTGCCCCAAAATTGACCAATTCATTTCTCTCTCTCTCTCTCTCACACAGAAGTTATTTTCTAGGGAAATTACTCCAGAATAATTTCCTATATAGGTATTCCTACTTTGGAACAAGAGTAATTTTTTCCAGTGTACTTTAAATCATCTTAAATGTTACTGATTTTTCTCCAGAGGAACTTCTGTCTATAGACAAGCCCTTGCACTGAAATCAGAGGCTGTCCTTTATGCATAACAGAGGAAATAGATAATGTTGTTCTTCAACACTTTTTTCCTGCAGTCCCTAATACCATTGCCTTTATACTCTCAAAATTTCCAAATGTGATATGTCACTGACCTGGAAAAAAAAGGAGCACTGAAGGCTCTTCTGAACTACCACTTAATTCCAAGAGGACATGCAACACACACTGTAAAATACTGTGACTTGTTTGCCATGGGGAAATGTCTAATACCTCTTCTCAGACTAATCCAAATTTGACTTACATTAGAAATGAGTTGAAGGATTGCCACTTACCGTGTAATGGCTTTATTCTGGATCTTAAAAGTAGATTCCACACTGTGAGAGTGCATTTGCAAGAGCATTTTAAGCTTGTGATAAAATACAAACAGAAGCTGGTTTATGAACTCAGATGTTTTTGCAAAACAACTAGAACAAAGAATGAGTGCATTCTTAATTGACCTGAAGTGACAGACTTCAGTTTGTTTGCAGAGTGTGAAGTGTGCGGAACATCTACAGGAAAGTCAAAGGATGGTAAAGTGTGTAAAGCCAAAATCATCTTTTTCTATAAACTTTGCATCCATGCAGAGCCAGTAACATCAGAGGCCAGGGCCTCTGTGTGAAGAAGCTTTATAAGAAGTCTGCTAGTTAACTCATAACAAAATCCTGAATAGCTTTAAATGACGATGCAAGATACAGGGTATCAACAAATTACTGATCTTTAGATTCTTCACAACATCTTCAGTACTCACACACACTGAGCACCTGGGCTTCTATTAGCAGAGGAAATAAAGACACTCAACATTTAGGGGCGTGCTTATGCTTGACAGTGTTAAAGAGGAGAACTAATGCTTACTAACAGAGTTGTGAACTTAATTTATGCTTTGGTTCAGGAAATACATGGTATTGTCTTTTTCAGAAACAGTGTCGTCTCCCCAGTCATAGATGTCATAGACTGGAAGACTTTTCAGTACTATCACTCTGTGGGCCTGCATCGAGGTGTTTTTGATTGGAAACTCGATTTTCATTGGGAACCAGTGCCAGAGCACGAAGAGAAGGTACGACAGTCTCCCATCAGCCCTATCAGGTAACAGTCCCTCAGACAATATTCCTCTGCTCAGCTCAGCAGCAAAACTGTACAGTTTGGGTCTTCCAGCTAAGAGGAGAGAGACATGATTACTTGCATATGCTCAGTTAATATTTTTAAAGGGATAGGTTTTTGGTTTACACAGTTTGTTTTGTCCCTTAGTAATCCTTCTAACTAGATTGCAATCATGCTTTCAACATGACAAATGTTTTCCACACATTGACACAATTAGTGTACAGCCTGACCAGACAAGGTGTGGAGGTTTGTAGGGAAAGCAAAAATGGGTAATAAAGAGTTAAAAGAGAGGTCTTAATCTTATTTTGGATGTAAATGTATTCAACATTTCCCACAGTTCTGAGCCTTATTTGATAATTCAGCTCTAGATTCCCCTCCCCAAGCATATCCTAGAATAAGACTCCAGTTGTTCTTTCTTTTGGTTAGATAATCAATTCATTCAAGCTTACATGGAGCCATATTCAATCATTTTGTAACACCGTCTCTATGGAAATGGTGGGGTTTTCACCCTTCACATAATTTCTTACCCAAAATTCAAGATGTTCACTTTCAAAGTGCTTTCTCCACAGGAGTCCTGTGGTAGCTGGTGCAGTGGTGGCCATGGATCGACATTACTTCCAAAATACTGGAGCTTATGATTCTGACATGACCCTGTGGGGAGCAGAAAATTTGGAGCTGTCTATAAGGGTAAGAACCTTAATTAAAACACCAAGCTGTGGTACCTATTGGGCTTTTAAGGAACCTGAATGAAAAGGCAAGAAGGTATTTATAAAATAAGTGCAGAACATGGGATATGGAGATTACAACCTTCCTTGCAGAAATCTATCCCCATGCTCTGCAATCTGTCAGGACAAAAACATGCAGCTGCTCCGAGTTAGGAGCATTATGTCAGGAGAAGGAAGTTTTGTTGGCTATCGCTATCTGCCTGAGGACTGAGTCACTGTTTTTGGCACCCTCTGAAAGCTGCCTCTTCTATTTTGGCATGTAACATGCAACAAAGGGAGAGTAGCTTTATTTCTTTGCCAACCTGTAGTTTTAATAACAAATTATTTACATTAAATCCTTTGCATTGATTTTTGCTGAATATGAAGAGTAACTGATATGAAAAAGCAATGAGAATTGCAGGCACAAAGGGTATAGTGCCTTTAATGTCCCAGACAAGAGAAGGTGTGCCCCCAGGTCTCTCCACTACACTGCACTGTTTATGGACAGAAAAACATAAAAGCATATAAATAGCCATGCTGGGTCAAATCAGAGATCTGAATGCCCCGTCTCTTCCCTGTGTCTCTGTATCTGTGGGGAACAGTATATAAAGAAGCATGTAATAATGCTCGTGCTGTTTTCAGCAATGGGCAGCTTAGGATTTCCTGAGGCAGAGTCTAGAGCAAAGGAGCTTCTCCTTTTCAAATAAAGGTAATCTAAATAAGGTGACCTCTTTTTGTGCTTTCATCTGTGCTCCAGACTTGGCTCTGTGGTGGCTCTGTGGAAGTCATTCCATGCTCCCGAGTTGGGCATGTCTATCGAAATCACTTTCCCCATGCCTTCTCCTATGAAGAGGCCATTGTGAGGAACAAAATCCGAATAGCAGAGACCTGGCTGGGCCCGTTCAAAGAGAACTTCTACAAGCATGACACAGTGGCTTTCTTAATCAGCAAGGTAAAGACATGTGTGGCAGTCTGTTTGTGAGGAAAGGCTTGTGAGTTGAGGTAGATGAAGAAGGTGGAATAGGGGTGTGAGTGTCTCTGTGCAGTCAAATGTTCAATGGTGCTGGGGGTAGACTTTTTTATTAAACCTTCCAGTGGAACAGCTGACAGATCAGGAAGAGAAGAGAGAAACTTGTGTCTAAGTGCTCAAAGGTCTCCCCAAAGCCTTCACTTCTGTTCAGCTTCATCAAATGATCCCAAATCTGCTCTTCACTTATAATGGGAGGGACTTCACTCCCGCTCCCCACCCACCCAGAGGATCAGGAACTTAAGAGAAGTGGGAAGCCTGACTGCCTGCAAAGACTGAAGAAAAGAAGTCATTGAGTACTTCAGCCTTCCCCGAATTGGTTGCCACCAGTTCACCCTTCTTGCTTATCAGAGGGGTACACTCTCCTTGGCCTTTCTTTTCTGACCTACATACTTAGAGAATCTGTTCTTGTGATTCTTCATGTCCCTTGCCAAGTCCTGTTACAGCTTTGCCTTGGCTTTCCTGACCCCATCCCCACACATTCAAACCATATCCCTGTACTCTCCCCTGGTCACCTGTCTCTGCTTCCATTGTTTGTGCATTTCTTTCTTACTGTTCAGTTTGAGGAGCAGATCCTTGCTCAGCCATCCTGGTTGCTGGCCTGCCTTGCTCCATTTCCCACACACTGAGATANCCTTGGCCTTTCTTTTCTGACCTACATACTTAGAGAATCTGTTCTTGTGATTCTTCATGTCCCTTGCCAAGTCCTGTTACAGCTTTGCCTTGGCTTTCCTGACCCCATCCCCACACATTCAAACCATATCCCTGTACTCTCCCCTGGTCACCTGTCTCTGCTTCCATTGTTTGTGCATTTCTTTCTTACTGTTCAGTTTGAGGAGCAGATCCTTGCTCAGCCATCCTGGTTGCTGGCCTGCCTTGCTCCATTTCCCACACACTGAGATAAAGAGCTCTTGTGCTCTAAGAAAAGTGGCCTGAAAGAACTTAAAAGTGTCCTTAAGGACAATTTCCCAAAGGATCTCTCTCACCAGCTCCTTAAACAGCTGGAGTTTTGCAAAGTCTTGGCTCTGCTCCTCACCAGGCTCACACTCCTTGAGATCACAAATTCAACAAGGGCATGGTCACTACAGCCTAGGCTGCTACCAATCCTAGTGGCTCTAATGAGCTCATCCACACTGGTGAGCACCACCAGACCCAGTAACACCTCACCTCTGGCTAGTTTGTCTAATACCCAGACAGTCCTGCATGCCTCATTCATTGCAGGACTGCCCATCACCTAAGAAAGCCAGATCCAGCAGAAGCTGCATTAATAGTGAGGAGAGGAACAGGGCTCCAGCGTGACTTCTCTCTTGTCACTTAGTCTGACCTCCTTACTCTCCATCAGTGGATCTGTCTCTCCAGTCAGTCTGCTAATCCCATAGTCTGTAACTACTGCATTTCCTTTTTATTCTTTTTTCACATCTTTTTAAAAGCTTCTCCCTCCTTGTCAGGGTTCTACGTTTAAACTCCACTGATCACAAGTTCATCAATTGACCCACAAGGGTTACAGCCATGTGCCTGAAAGGAGGACACTAGGACAAGTCTTTTAAAATAGGCAGTTAGGTCCTTAAATCATGTAATAATTTCCTGAGGGCTTTTCTTGTCAGCTCAGAAGGGATTTTCTGTACTGAAAACTACAGTCACCAATGATACAGGTCACTAGCTGTACGCAGCATGACCTTTGGCCCGAGTTTATTCTAGTCAGAATACTTTCAGTACTTCTAAGTATGATGCTCCCTCAAATGATCCATTTTATGATCTCTGTGCCCAGCACACAATAACATAAACAGCCCATTTTCGCTGTTCCTTTCTTTCACAGCCAATATTTTCAGCATGTCAATGCAGTGGGATGTTATGCAGAAGGCACAAGCAAGCAATGACATTATTGCTGTTCAGCTGCAAAGAGCCCTGTGGGGATTTATTGCGCTGAGTCAGTGAGTGAGGCAGCCTATGGGCCACTACAAAATTCTCTGAGCCTTGACTGCCGACTCTGCCCACTGCAGAACACAACCAGTGAGCCCCGTTTAGGTTCCTTTATAGGCCTTCTCAGTCTGTGGTATGAATCACATCTTGCACAGGATGTCCACAGTGTGAGCATTAAGCAGATGAATATGGCTCTTCCCAGCTCTCTACTATTTCAGCCACCATCTCTTTGCTCCTTTTCTTGTGTGGTTTGCTTATTTAATTTACAAGCACCGTTTCCTTTCAGATTGGTTTACAGTGATAATGATTTTCTTTACATTATTTATACCATTTATTCAGCATCAAATGCAGACTGTAACTAATATGACAAAATGAGATTTACTAACATTACCTTCTTCAGCTAAAACAGAGTCTCATGAGAAACATCTTTTTTTAGGGGAAGCATTTTGCTTTTCTCTTTCCTTGTTCGAGGAAAACCTCTTAGGCACAGGGTTGCGTGGTGCTCAGTTGCTGAACTTTGTTGTTATGCTTATTGAATCTAAGACTAATGCTAAACTATGAGGTTCTCTTTAACATATTGCAACTGTTGGCCATTGCCTGTGCAGTTTGCAGGGGCTGGCAAACAGTGCCACATAGCACGATTGATGCCTGCCTTTAGAAACTGATACTTCACCCTTGATCTCCAAGGCCCTTCATTTGTCAGTGTTTTCCATGTTGCAAAGTCCTTTTCATGGATGCAGAGAAATAGCTGGTCTGAGAAAAAGTTATTTACAGGCAATTCTTCACCTATGTTACCAATTTTAATTTTTAACATAGAAATCCAGACCAGTTTCCTGGAATCCCATCCCAACTGCATTTTCAAAAAGTAGAAGCATGAAGAGGGAAGATCTATTGCTGGCAAGACAGGGAAGAAAGACTCTTAAGGGTTGTGAGATGTTTTTAGTATTTTGGCAACAAGTGCTTTAGAAGTGTTTTGTATGGTTTTGAAACTGATTGTACACTTAACTGCTTGGAGTTTTCAGAACTCTGTTAGCAATCTTTAGTGCTAAAAACCCTCAAATATTCAGACTGTTGGTCCTTTGCAGTGCAGATGCCTGTACCTGCACCAAGCGTTGAAGACATGTCTGTTTTCAGAACAGAGGTGCTATCAGGAAGGGTGAGAGTTGATACTGTGTGTGTTTATAACTCAAGAAAACACAGAAATCATAGGAAAAGTTTTATTCATTTATAGTGGCAAAACACATTTGTTTACTAGATTTAGTAACTGTCAGATAAGACTATGATACACTATATTTTGGGCTAAATTCTGTCACCATTTATGCCCTACGATCATGGCAGACTGACAATAACTGGGTAATCTGGGCTGTTAAAGGCCAGGAAATTGAGTTTTAATTAGCAGGACAAATTCTACACTGAATGACAATCCAATACAATCCCACTGAATTTCAGTGCAACAAGTATCAAACTTGGTCTTGACTTTTTAAAATAAAAATATGACAAAGACTGACTTATCTTACAGTATAATAATCATTTTTAGAGAAAATACTTATTTTCACAATATATGCTACTTCTGAAATATTTACTATTTCTGAAATATTTACACAGTGCCAGACTGTGGCTGTTTTAGCACAAAGTTTGAGAAAGGCTGCTACACCTGGACCTCCTCCTTTGCATACTCGTAAGATACATATATCAATAAGTGCAACATAGAAAAGGTGGTAGAAATAATCCTTATATAGTCCTTTTCACTCTTAGCATCTCTAACACAAATACACTACTAACCTTGTTGCCCTTCTGCTTTCTCCTTTTCTCCATAAAGGCAGAAAAGCCAGACTGCAGTGAGCGCCTTCAGCTACAGAAGAGACTAGGCTGTAGAAATTTCCAGTGGTTTCTATCAAATGTGTACCCTGAACTCTCCCAACCTGGAGGCACGCCCAGATTCTCTGGCAAGGTAAGAGAAAACATACTATAAAGAATGATCAATGCTTTAAATTGTTCAAAGCCTCCAGTGTCACTTCCACACACTCAGTGAGCATGGAGTGAGTAAGAGGCTGTTCCTGCTTTGAAATGTTTATTGTCCAAACAGACAATGCAACAAGGGTGGGAGGAGAAAGAAAAGGACAGAGACAAAGGGCTGGTCCAAATTCTCACACAGATGTTGAAAACCAGCCAGGAACCGAATCCGAATTGCCTGACTCAATTCAGTGTCACAGCTCAGAGGATCCTAACCTTAGGTTCTTTAGGTGCCATTAGTAAAGGAAAAGAATTGTGTTGCCTCCTGCAGATGGCAACAGCAACAGCACCTGAGGTCTCTCTCCTGATCCATATGCACAAAGAGAAAAAAGCATTTCTTTGGTTCTGCACTTGCCCCAAGGACAGAAGTGGTAGCAATAGCAGTTCCTTGCCCGACTGTGTATAGGAGGCAATATTCTTAATGTTGTTTTTTTTTAAAAAAAAACCCACACAGTTGATAATTGCAATTCATTAAATATGAATTTATTCCAAGAAGCCTTATGGGAAGGAAGTTTCCCCCCAAAAAGCAACAAGATCTACTAATTAATTCATACTGTGCTATCTGTAGCCAGATTTTACTGTGTCCTTTTACTCTTTTATTTTACAAGTTTGCTTGAGAAGAGTGTAAGAACTGAGTGTGGATCACAGGAATTGTCATGTTTGTTTCTTGTGGAATATCCTGGGGTTTTTCTGACTACAGTGTCCAGCTGAAGTGCAATTTTCCATCAGCATAGAAAGTTTGAGAGTTTTCTTTTCGTTATCATAATAGTTAAAACCAGAAGTGGGTATCTCTGACTTAAGCAAAGCACACTGGGTAGCACTGACCTTTGGTGAAACTCTGCCTTTTATACCAGATCAGTCTGCAAGATCAGTATGCAAGATCTAGTCTGAAAGAAAAAAAAAATTAGCACCTGAATTATGAACCAAAACATGCATCATAAAGAGAGATAATCACAAAAATGTTGGATATTTTGTTTGTATCTGATTGTGATTTACTTCAGTATAAACCTCTACTTACAGCTTTACAACACTGGTGTTGGCTTCTGTGCAGATTACAGACCTGGAAGAGCCGATGCAGAAGGCTCTATCAAACTCTCCCCTTGCAGTGACAGTCTCACCCAGGTAATGTATATTTTGAGTATATAGGCATTGTGTCAATCCTAGGGAACCATACAGAAGACAGTCACTCCGACACATAAGTGGCTGGGCTGACACTAGTGGAAATAAATGATATGTTCAAAACTAAGGTGATGATGCGCATTCTTCTGCAGCTGACTCATTTGAAAAATGGCAATGTTCCATGTGTTACTGAGGCCAGATACCCACACTTTGCTCCAGCAGACATCATTAAATGCTTGTTTGTTTAGTATATTTAGTAGTGTGTTGGGAACAGAAAACCTTTGAGTAAAAAATACATAACAGTTCCAGAATAATGGAGACGGGTTTCCCCCATAAGTGACTAAAACTGAAGATCACTGTCTAAACTGCAGTCTCAGGCAGGAGGGAAATTCATGTAGACTCCCAAGCTGACATTAGTCTAGAAAGTACATGCTGTAAGAGAAGCCAAACAAATAGAGACTGAATGCAGATATTTACTTCAAGTCCCAGGCAAGTTTTCCTGCTCACGCTAAGCTCAGGGTGAGCTGCAGGCACATTTCTAACTGCAGTGTGTGAGGACACTGTCAGAAACACCCTCCTGTTCAAATATTTATTAAACTAGAAGATTTTATTGTAGGATGGATTTACTTTATACAGAATTGCAGTTCACAAAGCCTTTTCTTAGGTAAACAGTTATGCCAGAATTAGCTAGCAGAGGGGATTGCTTTGAAGGGTCAAGGCTGTTGGGTCTCCATCCACACATCATTTGGGTTGCATCTTAACAAACACATACAGGATATTGCTTTTAGAATTAGCATTTAGGAATGGATTGGGATGTCCATCCATCGTTTTTCAAACAAACCCTCCCTTTTCCAGCACTTTGAATTTAACAGCATGAAGGAAATCCGGCTTGGTTCTGCTCCGCTGTTTTGCTTTGATGTCAGACACGGGAAGGTTATCCCTCAAAACTGTACAAAGGAGACAGACAACAGCCCCCAGCACTGGGATGTCCAGGAGGTCAGTAGTGTCTCTGCTGGGAGGGAAAGGCAACTGATGGTGACTGTGGGATCACTGGGTGATTTACAGGATTTGTGTGTGGGAAGGGATGAGGTATTGGAAAGGCAGTTTCACTTCTGTACCATTTTCAGCCAGAAAACTTAGGATGCCTCTTGGCCATTTACCCTGTCTATGTGAAATACATTTGATTTAGAAATACAAAGTATAGAAATCCTACTTATATTCCTATGTCCTTGTTTTCACTGTCTTACTGGCTTTATAGGAATAGAATCAGAATCAGTGGTTGTGAAAATAAGAGCAGGGCAAATCTTTGCCCAGTTCTTTTGGATAGAGGAAGGGTTTGTGAATCCTGAACTCTTCTGAATGAGACCCCTTTGGGAGGAGGGAAACATTAAATTTCCTCCTGTATTGTAAGAGATGAGCAAACTCCCTATTAGAGGAATTCAGTATTATTCAGTGGACTTCACCTAACAGAGCAGGTGACCAACAGAACAAGACCAAAAAACCTCATGCTCTGGGACAGACAGAAAATAGCAGTTCCTGTAGTTGTAGGGATGCAGAAAGCTTCTGGTACAGTTCCTACTGTAATTTCATTTGATTCCCAAGAGAAGCACTGGTCTTTTTGAAATTTTGTGGCTGGTAGTACTGAGGCTGATGCTGATGACAACCTGTAGCCACAGAAAACAAATAGTGGTGGAAAAGAATTCTGCACCTACCACTGCTGTCAGCTTCAAAAGGAACTGTGAATATTCACCATGCTCTGAGCACAAAGCTAAACCTACTCTTTGTGTTTCAAGTAATACCTAGAAAAAATTGAATGAGTCCTTACTGGTGATCTACTGTATATAAAATTTTTCTAGCTTTTACTGGAAATCCCTCCTTTTTAATTTGTTCTTTCTTTCCCTTCTCTCATCTTGTAGAATGGAGTGATTGTCCATGTCCTTTCTGGCAAGTGCATAGAGGCAGCAAAGAGTGAAGATGAGAAGGACTTGTTTTTGTATGCATGTAACAAGAATGCAAATCAAGTGTGGCAATTTGAACGTTCCCATGGGCTACGTCAGAGATGACTGACAGGTCTCTGTGGAGGTCAAGTCTCCAAAATTTAATATTATTTCTGCTTCGGATTTAAGATGCATTTCCTGCATGGACAAGAAAGATGTTTGTGTTCGCTGTAGCATGCAGAGAACTTAGGAAGGTCTCTCATTTGAAAGCCTGGCTCCTAATTTATTCAGCTCTAGCTAAAATTCCTCTGTATTTTGTGAAGCAGGGAATAAAGAGACTGTGAGTACCTACAGATTTCAACTGTGCTGTTGCAGAAGACAGTTACCCTTTAAAGGCAACATGGAAAATTGGCTTCCAGACAGCTTGTCTTCAGCATATTCTGTGATATCTGAGGATGTTTGTGAGACTTTTGAAACGCTTAGAGAAAGCCAGCCAAACCAGGATAAGAGTTTAGCCTTGTTTTACAGTACACTCGACTCATGTAAAACTAAGTAGGTTCTGTATGCATTAAAGTAGTAGATGTTTCCATATGTAATAGCAAAAATTTTGTTTTCCAACTAGCCTGAGCCAAATTTCTACCCGCTATGAGATTATACAGAGCGTAAAGTAGCACTTAATTAGGTACTAATTGACTTAGAGTACTAAGAGTCCTCAGCATTTGGCACACCTTTCCTTAAATCCTTAGTCCACCTTTTAATTTGGATGGGAGAATGGGACTGAAATATTAAAATATTAAAAGCGTTTTTGTTTTAATGACATTTAAGAACAACTGCTCAGGGAAGTTTTCCTGGTAGAAAGAAGGGTAACAACTTCTCTGCTTATTTGCAAATAGGAACAATCAGTGGCACCAATTTGCTCTTGCAAAGCCATGGGATAAGCTTATTATTAGTGCTACAGTAACAAAAGTGCTGGCTGAAAACAGCAAGTGAAGGGAAACAGCGGGTTTCAACAGTGGCTACCTAGAAAGAAAATACTGGTGCTTGCTTCCATTTGCTTGTAGCCTGAGCTAAGTCTTTCACACTGTTAGTCTTAGCCGAGAAGATGTTGCAGAGATTCTTGCTGTCATGGGTCTCCAGGCTGATCCTCAAAAGACCAAATTTTCTAGAGAAACTTCTTCTATAGAGCCTGCACCACTGCTGACCTGCTGTCTTTCAAAGGGGTGAATGAGAGTTGAGGTTAGGTAACAAGAATGGTCTTATAAGGTATGCACTAGCTGAGCAAACTTCTCCTTTGTCAGGGTGCTTTCAATTTTGGAGTTAAAAAGAATAACAATGACACTTTCCAAGAGCCTGCTAAGACAGAAGAACAAAGATCTGGGAGTCTTCCCACATCAGCACCACACCTGATTCATAGTATAAATCAGTCCTAATCCTATATATTTATTAAAGGAGGAGGGCATCATTAATGAAACTAACTTAGCTTTTGAGACTTTTTTAAAGAGAGAAAATGGTGGGTTTTTTTTTTGGTTGGTTGGTTGGTTGGTTGTTTTTTTTGTTTTTTGTTCTTAATGTATAGCAGATTGCTTAAACTTTAGAAAAAGGAAAAGAGTAACAGAATATTCTGCTCAGACCCTTCCAGTCACCTGCTCTCGGTAAATCATAATAAACTGGTATCAAGCATATAAAACTGGCTACAACAGAAGACATAAACAGCATTCTGTATGTGTTGCCCCAAACATTTCCCAGTGTCTAGTTCCCTGTCTACTTGGAATGCTACAGATTCCACACTATGCTCAGGCAATCACTCCAATCATCCTGATTATACTTATGCTTTCTTTTATCAGAATCTAATAATATATCTGCTGTGTCACTTAAAATTTCCTGTGATGTTCTTGAAAATGCTTCATCTTTCAGCTGAGAACACCAAGTGATCCCTGACCATTGCCCAAATCTAGGGTGAGAGAAGAGAATTTTTTTAATTGCATAAAGCTGAGTAAAATGCTGTTTTAATGACATGAGATTCCTTTATTTTAAATTATAAGTATGCCAGATTTTAAATTATGTATTATTTATTTTATTTTGGACGCTACACTGAAAATATCATTCATTTAGCATTTAGGTTAACATTAAAAAATGTGTATACAAATACAGTAATTGAAAAGAAGTGAGTTTTATCACAAAGAAGAATGAAAAGATTTTGGTTTAGAGAGGAAATGTTTGGAATTAAATTTCAGAGACGTGGACATCTCCATCTTAGACTACTCTTTAACATAATGATAAAAACTTAGAAAATTACATTTGCTGTAGATGTATGTATAATAGAAAAATATGCTACCTAATACCTCTTCCAACAATAAAATCAAAAGATATGGTTTGGTACCACTTAGAAAGTAATTGTTAAAATATTTGTTCCATTTAGTAACAGTGTAAATGTGCATTTGGTTTCCAGGGGAACTGAACTCCAGAGCACAGGCCAGAAGGGAGCTACAGGGTGGTCTAGGAGGTCCCCATATAAAGACAGCCAGGGGACACAGACTGTGGACCTTACCATGGAGCACACTTCCCTCTAATATAAACAGAACTTATAACTACACACCAAAAACAAAACCCAGAGGGAAGGCATCTATCCCTGTTTTTCCTAGTTTTCTTCCTGCATGTCTTTTAAATGCATTGGTTGGTTGTACCAATGCTGTTTCCTCATTGTTGTCATTTACACTCTGCCCCTCTGGTTAGATGCACCAGCTAAACCCTTCCCACGGGAGTGGGATCAACAAGGAGCCTCTGCTAAGGATGCTGGTGTGTTTTCCTCATCTTTGCCCATCTTTCATGCAATACTAACAGACTGATGCTTTCAGCATCACAAAACATGGGGTTACTTTCAGTTCTGCAGTTAGACCGGGTAAAAATTTCAGGTTCTGCTAATTCCCACTGACAGGAGAGAAACAAAGAACAAAATGTTTCATGCAAGAATAAAGCATTTTTTGAAGGCCTCCAAAGTAGAGTGTCGGTCAAGAGCAAAGGAATTTCAGCACAACATGAATAAACATCTTATAGTCTAACTCCACCTGTTTCTTTGAATTTGGCAACCCAGGCATAATGAATGCTTTGAGCCAAACCCACCCACGAAGCTGAGCTAAAAGGTCAGATGCAAGAACAGGTCACCTTTCAGTTGACAATGCTTACTGAATAGCCTGGTTTATGCCTCACCCAGCTAATGACAAATGGAGGAAAATAAAGACCTGGAATATTCTTCAGTGTACTTTTAAAGTGAGACCCAGTTGTTGCAGTCAGTGCTGCCATAGGTTGGAGTTTGTCCTGTTAGGCAGGGTGGGTGCCATCACTGACACAGAGAAGCAGAATGGCAGCGTTTGTCCCCAAGTGTTAACCTGAAGTTTAAACAGGGGGAAGGAAGGTTAAACCTTCATGCTAAATCCTGTAGCACAGAAATGTTCAGGGTATCTCTCAGTCCACGTGTAAGTAGAGACACTGATTGAGCTGTAATACTGCCTGCTGATGAAAATGCAATAGCTTCCCTTACAGATTTCCTCAGGAAGGAATGGGGCTATGCTCAGGCACCCAAGACAAGAACAGTAACAGCCTAGGTGTTCATAACAGCTGGAAGGTGACACGTGAGTGAGAGCTTTCAGATTCTGACTTTGTATCTCATTTTATCTCCATTAGTTTGATTCAAATTGCAAATGTATTGGAAGAGAGTAACAACAGAGTGTTTTGCAAATATTGGTCATGTGTTTTTAAGCTCATGGTTTTAAGCTATGCAAACTGCACGTTTGCCCTGAATAAAGTATATCAGTGCACAGTGAAATGTATTTTTATTTCCTTCATTGTGTGGTGATTGTTAATACCTCATTTTCCTCATGCTGCAGCACAGCTGGCCTGCAAAGAACCCAGTTGGAAAGACTGCAGTGGCAATACCCTCATTTAGCCATCACCAAACAATCTTACAGAAGTGTACAGTAGGACTCTGCCTCCACTAACATCTTACAGGGTACTTGATTTTGTAGACCTCTGCCACAATTTCTATTGGTTTCAGTAGAAAGATTTGGATAGGGACTACAGAAGTAGAATCCCTGGAAAGGAGAGTCTGGAAGGCATAATCTCTGGCACACACTTCAGGCAGCTCACAGCTGCTTGTTCACCAGGGATCTTGGAAGGATGTTCTAGAAAAACTGGCTACGTGACTTGAGATAGCAGTCATACTGTTTTTGCTGTCTTTCTAGTTACTCTTATTGTTTTGTTTTGTTTTTTTGTAAACTAGCTATCCCTCTTGGGATTATTCTTTAGGCAAATAGAACAGGATTCATCTCTTTTACCTGGGGCCACATAAACAGTAGTCACAAATAAGGCAGTTGGCCAGGCTTCTTCTACTGCTCAGCAGAGAACATTTCCAGAGGTAATCAAGTATTTAGACAAGATGGGTGAATCACTTCCTAGAAGTGCTGTTTTTCTCTACTGATTAGGGAGGGAGTCTTGATGATTAATTTAGATGACGTGTAAATTTTAAACTGGAGTTAGGTGGAAGAAACATCATCTGAAGGGTACCCAGGCTAAAATCCCTTCCAGGAGTGCAACTCCAGTGCCCAGCTCTTCCAATCTCCCCAAGGTCTGGCTTTGGGCAGAGATGACAGCCAAGAACAAACTTGCTACCATCTTCAGTTTTCTCACAAGAGTTTAATCCAACAGCACACTTTTTTTCAAGACAGCTTCTTTGTTCACAAACTGAGACACCCTACTGTGTGGGATGCTGTGCTACCAGCATGATCTGGTCCCAAAGGTATAAGAATTTAAATTTTCAGAGAAGTCTCTACAATATTTTGAAGATGTTAACTCTAATGATAAATCTTTTATATCATTCTGCTGAGTAGGCTGGAAAGCTACAGCAGAATTGTCATGACGAAGCACAGAGATGCCGGGATTGTTAACAAGGTTCTTTTTAGCTTGAATCTAAGTTACAGACAGACCAGCCTAAAGACTAAATGCATTATTCAGTTTCTAAGTAGCTGCACAATGACCTTTGTTAAAGTCCATGACCTTTGGTAATGCTATCACGATACTTATTTACATCAATGCTAATTTTGTATTACAAATGGAGAAAATTGTGAAAGTCATCAGTTTTTTTTAAAAAATCCACATCATACAAAAATACTAAATGTATTTTAAAATATCTAATCTATTTTGTGCAATTATTCAAAAAATTTTTCCCACATTTATGAGTCTCTCAATCTTACAGACTGAAAACAAATAATCTAATAATGTCGCTTGTGTTCTCATAGGCATAAATGAGCTTTAGAGGATTACATCCTTTAGTATTATATTTTTCACGGTATTTTTTCTTAACTTTTTAATATGCCACCAGGTGAAAACAGTTTTTTTACGGTCTCTTTTTCATCATTTAATATAACCATTACACAAAAAATTTAATCGCAGCTATGAAGGAAAATCAACTTAGTTTTATATATGAGGAGTTCGTCTCTCAAGATTGAGAACATCAGATACGTATACCCAAGTAGAAGGTATTGGGAGGCTGCTTCTGTCAACCACTCTTTATACATACAGTTTGGAATTACTGAATGAACCAAAAGTGGTCAAAAGCTGTAGCCAAGCCAAAATGTTTACTGCAAAACAGTCCTACAGAGACAACAGGTCACTGCATTGTGTCATCTCTTTCTTTCCCTCTTATTAGCGTGCCCTTTGCCTGCTTAGAAATCAAGAATCAAGCAGTGAACAAAGTGTTTCAGAACCAAAGTATTTCAAGCAGATAGATGTTTAAAATTCATCATGGCAATTAAAAAATAAGCCTTGCAGTAAATTTCTCATTGGACAAGTTGTCTGTCTAAAACCCTGGTTTTTTGTTGTCTTATCTAGTTTGTGTAAGTGTCATACCCATTGAAAACTCATCATCTGTGGTGCCAGGAGCTGTCTTCACTTACCAATCAGTCAACAAACCATATAGCCTGGAAGACCACCGAAGTCTCACTGAGCATTGATGCCCCGAGTTCATGCAGTTCAGCTGATGGATCACCAGCTGCTGTAGCAAGCTCCCAAATGCAGGCAAGACCTGCTTCTTCAGGGCAGAGTGATGTTTATTCCTTGATTTGCAGAAGCAAAGAAAACATTAATTTCCTAGTGTAACAAACTGAGGTCAGCCTACGGTGTCTGCATGGATATGCACACATAAAAGCCCAGGAATGAAGCCTGGTGCTGATGTTAAGGAAGGAACTTCTAGTTTTACATAAACAATGAACAGTTTTGGCTCCAGCTCCTGCTGTTGAAACAACCTTCTGAGTGCAGCCCATGACAGAACCCTTAGGATTCTCTAGTGCCAAGAACAACTCTTCATCAATGATGAGAGGGAGGGGTGAAACAAAATAGGTCTTGACACTGGAAAATAACTTAATAAGAAAAATAAGAACAACGAGAGTATAATTTGCTAATTACAAGATGTCTTTTCTGAAAAATACACAGTTTCGTACAGCTCCATTCAAGATTAGACGTAACATGATGCTCAGGCTTGGCAGATAGTGGTGATTCCATTTTGTGGACTTTCCAAGGTTTCCAAGTTTGATTTCAGTGTGGAACAAGAGACACTGTTTCTTTGCTCTCTGAAACAGAGCTGGGGTGTCACACAGTGATGAGAGAGGTCCCCAGGCCAGGCTGCCCACAGCAAGGTGCTGGATTCTGCTTCCTCGTCACCCATCATAAGAAAGAACCTTTTCCTCTGGGACCTCTTGCTTTCAGCAAGCTGACAAATGTCAATAGAAAATTGTTTTGCTGGAATTTTGACAGCTCTAGTGAATGTCTTTATAGCAATTACATGGTGGCAAAGACTGTTAACTCAGGAGAATGGGGTAAATCAATATTTAAGAGGCAAGAATAAAGTGGCAAAAGGGAAAGGCTAAATTTAATTTCAATTCCCAAGTAAGCATGGCAAGTCCCAGTCTGCTTGAAGGATGCCAAGCCCTCTATCCCTGCCTCGTCATGGAACACCAAGATGGGTGGGAGCCGGGAGGGGCAGAAGGGATGGGATGGGACCCCCGGGATGGGAGGGAGGGATGGAGGGATGCAGAGTGGGATCACAGTGAGGAAGGTCGGGGCACTGGGCTGAGGGTCAGCACCCTCGAGTCTGCCTGGCCAGCCCCTCGTCACCCCGTTGGTGTCGGGGAGGAGAACAAGGAGGCTGTAACAGGCTCAAGAGCAGCACTCGCTTCTCTCTGTGGAGCAAAGAAAGGAAGCAGGAATTTGGAGTGGCTATTCCTGTACCACCCAGGGTAGGAAGGGAGAACATCCCATCTGACAGGAGCTTGGGAGGCTGATGCGGGAGCTTCATGGAGAGCAGGGAATTGCCAAAGGGCTGGATGGGTGGAGAAAGCCGCAGAGGTGACAGATGGGGAGAAGCTGTTCGGTGTTTACTTGTAAAGGTGCAATTCACACCTAAACACAGTAGAGGAGAACCAGGACTCATTAAAAGACGTTTTGGAATTTATTAGTTACAGAGTAAAAATGACAACTGATTTTTACTTTTGATCTTCGTGATTGGAGAGTGGTTGATGACAGTGTAAATGGAACAAGGATCTTGAGCTACTGTTCAAGAGTCAGTTCCAATTTAAGATGGAGTCTGAGTCTTAAAGTAGCCTGTATCAATAGAGGGTCATCTTGGAAAGCCCTTGAGATGAAAGTAAGCCATGAAATACCAGTACGGGCATGAACTCCAGCTGGTAAGGAATGAACGCCAAAATGCCATTTCTTTAATTAACCTTCTGATTTTCTCCAGGAAGAGTTACCTCATCTTCTTCCTCTTTATATACAGCTGTAAATATATTATTGCAAAAAGAATAAACTGTAATGGACCACTCCATTTGTTGAGGGAATTTTGCTGTTGTGCTAACCAAGGAAAATTATGGTACACTGATTTAAAAAATAAGCTCCACTTTCTCCCCTCCAGTACCCAAAAAATGTTCTGCTATTCTTCTGAACACAACTTGTTCAAATCCAGGGCTGCTACTGCCGAACTCAATGAAAGACTACTATAGTCTGCCAGGAAAATACCCAAGACATAAAATACATTTATAGCTACTGGTGATTGCTATTTTATGCCTGTCAGTAATCTTTTTAGCAAACAGCTATCCTCAATTATTGGTATTTCATTATGGGGTTTCAAGGTGACCCTGTAGATGACAGGTGTAACTCCTAATTTTCTGGTTCTCAGTAAGAATACTGATGAACAATGGAAATGTACTGCAGACCATGAAACCCTGTCCCTCCAGAAAACTCACATTTTGACCCTTGACAATAAAAAAGTTTTTTTGTCTACACCCCTTAGCTAGATTATTCCTGCTGTGCCAGTACCATTAAACCCCCCCCTATTCTTTGTGGATCTAATTCTGCCAGGATGAACTGAGAAGAATATTAAGCTGCAAAAAGGGCAAGAGCAATTTATAACTGCTCCTTTACTAGGTCTCATCACTGAAACTCTACTACTAAAAATGTTTAAAACATACCTGCAAATTAAATAGTAAAATGAATAAAACCCCTGCATGAAGATAAAGTCTACATCCAGCAAGAACATAGGAAAGTCATACCATTTTTGCTTGGTTTTGGCAAGAGAAAGACAATCCTAAAGGAGAACAGAGGAGTACAAATAACAGCAGAACTGACAAGATGGAGGAAGTAATTTCCCAGACAGTGAGAATGTGCAGGTGGTCATTTGTTCTACTGAGACCAAGATTTCTCTTTTTCTGGCTGGACATGTCAGAAATATGCATGAATCTATAACTGAGGTTTCATCCCTGCTCTATTTAAGAGGCTCATGTCACTTAGCTTTCTGGTTGGTTTCTGATGGACTGGTTATAATGAAAAAATGATGGAATTTCTAGGAGAAAAATAACTTTATTTTGAACTATGGACAGTCTTGGAATTGTCATTTCTTGGCAGTCATGACCAATGAATTACAATAAGCTACATCTGGGGGAAAATGCCGGAAAGAGTCTGCACAGTAAAGACCTGGAAAGTGTAAAAATGAGCAAAAAAAAACAGTATTTCACATGGACAAAATACATTTGACAGGTTTAAAATATGACAGTCAGCTCAGTGAGAAAGTAGAAATTAAAACTGTGTCATTTCAGATTTTTTGAAAAGGATGTCTCTGAACCATCTTTGTGTCTCCAGGTGTGGATGTAACTCTTCAAATCTCACTAAGGCATTTTGCTCCCGAGTTAGTGTTGGACTGCTGGTCAGGAGCATCAAGAGTGGTTGTAACAATAGGGATGTGTTTGAGTCCAATCAGTGGTGGGGAAAACAGCCTGACCTCATGCAGCAAGTTATGGCAACAGAGGCTGATTCTAATCAGGTATCTTACATCTGGTGGGTATTGTAATAGATTGTAAAGCTGTTGAATAAAANTAAGACTCGTTACTTACTGAGTAATATCCCCTGAAAAATTGAAGCAAAACTACTTACAAAGTTGGTGTCAAGTGCCAGCCTGAGTGGCAGGATTGTGCAAGGTGAGAAATACTGTAAGACTTCATACTGTCTTCTTCAGAACAAAATTAATCATTTCATAAATGCTGAAATGCTTCAACTGACACTCCGGAAACAACCCAATTTTTATTAATTTAAAATTTCTTCCCCTACCTCTTTTTCTCCTACCTATTTTCCAGTTCAACAAGAGATAAAAAATAACCAAAATGAGAGCTGTACCTGACCAAGAGCAGTCACAGAATGTGTCCTGGGGCATTTCAGACATGCCTCTGGTGAGGATACAGTCACACTCTTAGAAATCAGGGTTTTGTCTGTGCTTCTGCCTCACCCTGAGCCATTACAACTTCAGATATGAACGACACTGAAATGCACTTGCTCAGTCTGGTTTTTTGGCTGACACAGTAAAGCAGCAATCAGACTGAGGCTGAAACATTTATGAGACTCATGAAGGGCAGAAAAGCCAGAAATGTATTATTTACTGCACATGTCCTTTATTCCCTGTTCATGAGTAATTCATTTAAATTCTGCCCTCCTCTTGGGTGGAGTGGATATGAAGTAACATCCTCGAAGCAGCCCGTGTTACTCCAGATTTCCATGGCTGCGCCGGATGGCAGGATCTGCCTCGGAGCGTTTTATGTTAGCTGTGTCTCACAGGGTGCTCTGTGCCTAGGGCTCAGAATATTCCCAGCCAGTTTAATCTTCACAAGCTGTCCTTGCAAGGCAAGCTGCAAATATGTTTACAGATCTAGCAGGATAATCTCTTACTCCTCGAGTTGATTAACCTGTCAGAAATGAATCTGTTTCTTCAGACCTCTATTTTTGCAGGTGCTCCTGGTATAAAATGCCTCAACCGTACAGTAACGAACTAGACAAAATGTGCAGACGCTTTATTTGGCATGGAAAGAACCCAAGGACATGGCCCTGCTATGGTTGCAAAAAATAAAAAAGGAGTATGGGGAACTTGGCCTTCCTCAGTGGAAACTCGACATTTGGGTGGCCCCACTGCAGCCTGTGTGGGGCTGGCAGTCACTATCTCTGAATGAAGAGGCTGACTTAACCTGGATCTCTATCAAACCCTCCCTCCGTGAGACCGTGCATTTGGCAGAGGTACTGACAGAAATTCTCTGGCTGAGAAAGCACAATCAAATCCTGTTAGGCATAATATCTGGAGAAGGGGGTCTATTAGTTTGAAATACTGAGAAAGTTTGTCTGTGGTTGTTTGGCATTTTCTCCAGTTGCTGATTTATTTGAATTCCCTTTCAGTTAAGAAAACCCCAAACTTGACAAAGTATCAAAGGAAAAAAAAAAAGGATTTGCAAGGATCAGAGTGTTCTGTGGCAGCCAGATTAAATTCTTCCAGTGTGTGTCTTCTATACATCACCCCTCACTTGTGTATGCACAGGAGATAACTATGCAGCCCTAACTGCTGGCTACTTGCTAGGTTTACTGAGAAATAAATTATGAAGTTAGTGCCTGAAAAAATAGCTGGGGTGGGAAGAAAATCCTTCCTCATAAGCAGGAGGAGGTGACCCTTGAATCAGCACAACCCCCGAGGCTGCCCCACTACCACGGGCTCAGTGTGCATACAGAGGAAATCCACATAGGAAAGGCTTAGATATGAGCCCTCTGCTGCTCACCCTTGCTTCCACAGCAAAATCCCATCTCTAGACTGCTCAGCAGCTTGTGGTGGACATGTGGAGGCCACAGAAGGATATTTTGATGCCCAAGGCAGGGTGCCAGCTTGGTGTGCCATCACCTGCTCTCCCCTGGGCCTTATGTCAAGGGATATTAAAAATACAATCTTGGTTCCAGTTCAAAGCAGTGCTTGAACTTCATGAACTGTCCCTGGCAGGGAGCATGTTTTGCTGCCTGCCATGTCCTGTCCATAGTCCTACAAGGGGTTGCATTTGCCTGTCACTGTCCCACTGTGCACAATCCTTGGCATTGGAAATTTTGATGTCTGTCTCAAGCAGAAACATCCAGCTCCACAGCTTTTACTTGCCCAAAGTAAAGCTCATAGGCTCTGACCTCAGGCTGTCTATGAAGCCTGTCAAACCCCATTTGTCTAGGAGATCGCAGCAGCAAATACCACAGTTAAGGCTAAAAGGCAATTCTGTGCCAAGCTCATTCTAGGTCACTAACTTCCTAAGGGTATTCTTCCAAGAAATAGCTTTATCTTGAGAAGTTCTGCAAGAGAAGAGAGACTGTGGGTTATAATTAACCCCTTCTTCACACGGAAAACAAGAATTCTTCACTCTATCACATTTATCACTCATTATTTATTCAGATTAAGATTTCCCCCAAGGGCCAATATTAGAAAATAAAGCTACAAGTAAATAGTACATTCAAATGAAAGAAAATATTCTTTGCCCTTTAAAAAAGGACACTATTTGATTTGTGCATCTTGGGCAGTATTTCTATGTCTTTTAGAAAAGTAAATACATGGCATTCTTAGAAAAGTAGATACAGTGTATTTAAAAGAAATCTCACATTGGAACAGTTCACCAACTCCAATAAAAGGCTTTGCTGCCTGGAAAACTCAGATACCCATCAGGAAAGCCACTGTAGGAACGACAAGGAAATACAAGAGGCACACAGATGCGGCTTTGAAGAAGGAGATGAAGCCATGTAAGAAGTGAAATATGGCTAATTAAAACGAACATGGAAGGGAAGTAACAAATTACAAAACTAACTTGAGCCAGCTAAATGAGAGGAGTGTAGATAAACCAGTCTGGAACAGTCCTATGAAAATGCATGGAGCTTTCACACCTTCATCAGCTGCTGTTAGAAGGTTGTGGTACAATGACTACTGAAGGGGCTAATAGAAAAACTACCTAAGCCAATGGTCACCTTATCTTCTAAAAGCCCCCTATGCCATAAGCAAGAGACAGGAAGTGAAAGACATGGTTATTCTGAAGCTTAGATTCTAAAAAATTGTTTCCTTAATTAAACATAAGTTCTAAGATAATGTCATCCTAGTGCTCAGCAAGAGTCATAAAAGCACACAGTATGCTATTCTTGAAAAATGGAGAGCAGAATAGAGAACAAATATCTCTATGCCAAGGTGTGTGTTATGCACCTGTGTCTAGAATTGTGCACAGTTCTTACCTCCCTCTCAAAGATGGTGCAGGACAGCTGGGCAAGGTTCAGAGAGGGCAACAGAGACAATTGCAGGTATGGAGCAGCTCCTGTGTGGAATGTGCCTGACTAGACAAGGACTTTATAGGCTATAAGAAGAAAAAAAGTAAGAACAAGAAAATCTTAACAGTCGTCAATACGGTAGAGATGAGAGCACAAAACTCTTTTCTTATCCAAAAGGCATCTTCAAATGAACTGCAATGGGCTCAAAACAAACAAAAAGAGCTATGCCTCTTCACAAAGCACATTCAACTTGGAGAATTCTTTTCCAGCAAATGCAGTGGATTTTGAGATGTGGATTCAAAAAGTGATTAGGCAAATTCACAGAAATACATATTTATGCTATTATATACAAACGCATCAGTCTCAAGAAGTCCATGACTTTCAAATTGTGTGGAAGGGTGTTCTAGGGAAGTGCCCCCAGATGCTTGCCCTGGTCATTATTAGACTCCTCATTAGCTCCTGGGCAGTGCTGGGGATGAGGTGGGACCAAGGAGACCCTTGGTTTGCTCTTGGACAGCCAGTTCTGCTCTGATGCACTTACCTGTTTTGCTGCCACAGTTCAGCTCAGCCTCCAGGAAAGCTTTTGTTGCTGGCTCTGAAATGGCCCTCTGACAGGTCGTTTGGCTATATCCTGCCTCCAGACTGTTTGCACACCTAAATTCAAAGTCTGGTTCTAGCTAAGGGATGTACATCAGAATCCATGCAGTGGGGGGGGCACAGAAGCCTCTGCATAATATAGGAAGTCAAGTATGTTCTACCATAATGAGAGAAAAAGTAGGATAATGTAGGGTTCATATTTTATCTACTGTTTTCTGTATTTAATTAAATGAAACATTAATCTTAAAATCTGTCACAAGCTATAACATCAGTTCTAGTCTCTCTTATAGAGTGATAAAAATGAGAAATTTGTGCTGCAGTCTCACTGTTGTTTAAGAATAAATACCTTAAGATAGTATTGCATTGCATAGGCACACAATTTTCATGGAAAGAATCAGCAACAGGCCTATGACCAGACATGCACAAATAAAATCTGTTAAACAGTATCTCTTTCAATGTATTACACAAAAAAAAAAAAAA